>CAUYLG010055331.1:0-60321 GCA_963573385.1 Cacajao melanocephalus | reverse complement strand
CTTCATTTTTATTTTCATCCTAAATTATTTTTTTTTATTACTTACAAAATCAATTTCTTTCCCCACTTTTTCTTTATTAAAAAAAAAAAAAAAAAAAAAAAAAAAAAAAAAAAAAAAAGACATGCCTTGGAGGAGCATTTGACAACAAGAAACAAAAGTAGGGTTTCATGAGGAGGTCTATGTATAACATGAGAACCCAACTTTGTTTTATGTTTAAAGAAATACAATACAATTTTACTCTGGATAGTGCAATTTGGGGCAAATTTTGTTTATGACAACAAAAACAGGAAAATCTGCACACAAATTTTGTGCCAGTATGTGCCAAACCCTGTGCTTGCAACAAATGATTTGGAACAAGTCAATTCCACTTGACTTTCCAACCATATTCCACAGTCCACTCATCAATTCAACTCATGGTCCACTAAATTCCACTTATGGTTGATTGGGAATACTTGGTCTTATGGCCACTCGTAGATAAAAGCAGAAACTGGAAATGTAATCCCTGATAGACCAGATACTTCCATGTATAACTCTATATAAAAAAGAAGAGATTTGGAGTGGGCGCAGTGGCTCACACCTGTAATCCCAGCACTGTGGGAGAGTGAGGCAGGCAGATTGCTTGAGCCCAGGAGTTCAAGACCAGCCTAGACAACATGGTGAAATGCCATCTCTACAAAAAATACAAAAATTAGCCAGGCAGGCCAGGCACCGTGGCTCATGCCTGTAATCCCAGCACTTTGGGAGGCCGAGGCGGGCGGATCACTTGAGATCAGGAGTTCGAGACCAGCCTGGCCAACATGGTGAAACCTCCCATCTCTATTAAAAAAAAAAAAAAAAATAGCCAGGCATGCTGGTAGGTACCTGTAATCCCAGCTACTGGGGAGGTCGAGGTGGGCTGATCACCTCAGGTCAGGAGTTCGAGATCAGCCTGGCCAACATAGTGAAAACCCGTCTCTGCAAAAATACAAAAATTAGTCAGTCATGGTGGTGGTGCCTGTAATCCCAGATACTGGGGAGGCTGAGGCGGGAGAATCGCTTGAACCCAGGAGGCAGATGTTGCAGTGGGCTAAGATCACGCCATCGCACTCCAGTCTGGGCAACAGAGCAAGACTCCGTCTCAAAAAAATAAAAACAAGCTGGATGCGGTGGCTCACACCTTAATCCCAGCACTTTGGGAGGCTGAGGTGGGTGGATCACCTGAAGTCAGGAGTTTGAGACCAGCCTGACCAACATGAAGAAACCCCTGTCTCTACGAAAAATACAAAATTAGCTGGGCGTGGTGGCACATGCCTGTAATCCCAGCTACTTGGGAGGCTGAGGCAGGAGAATTGCTTGAATCTGGGAGGCGGAGGTTGCAGTGAGCCGAGATCATGCCATTGCACTCCAGCCTGGGCAACAAGAGCAAAACTCCTCTCAAAAATAAATAAATAAATAAATATAAAAATAAATAAATAAAAGATAATTCATCTGGATATACGATTCTACATTAACAGTTATTTCGTTTTCCCACTTTATAGGTATAATTAACTGTCTTCTGGTTTGTTTGTTTTTGTTTTTTTTTTTGGGGGGGACAGAGTCTTTCTCTGTTGCCCAGGCTGGAGTGCAGTGGTGTGACCTTGGTTCATTGCAACCTCTGCTTCCAAGGTTCAAGAGATTCTCCTGCCTCAGCCTCCCAAGTAGTTGCGATTACAGGCATGCGCCACCATGCCTGGCTAATTTTTGTATTTTTAGTACAGACAGGGTTTCACCATGTCGGCCAGGCTGATCTTGAACTCCTGACCTCAAGTGATCCACCTGCCTCAGCCTCCCAAAGTGCTGGGATTATAGGATTGAGCCACGTGCCTAACTGTTTTTTGCTTGTTTGTTTGTTTTCTGAGACAGAGTCTTGCACTGTCGCCCAGGCAGGAATGCAATGGCAGGATCTTGGCTCACTGCAACCTCCACCTCTCAGGTTCAAGTGATTCTCCTGCCTCAGCCTCCCAAGTGGATGAGATTACAGGCACCCACCACCGCACCGGCTAATTTTGTTGTATTTTTAGTAGAGACAGGGTTTCACTGTGTTGGCCAGGCTGGTCTCCAACTCCTGACCTTGTGATCCACCCATCATGTCCTCCCAAAGTGCTGAGATTACAGGCGTGAGTCACCTCACCTGGCCCTGACTGTTGTTATACAGTTTCATTATGAGTCTAGGGGTATACATTTTTATTAATGTTCTCTAAGCTTATTGTAGTTCTTCAACATGAAGATTCACGTCTTTAAATAATTCTAGAAAATTCTTGGCCAGGCTCAATGGCTCATGCCTGTAATCTCAGCACTTTGGGAGGCCAAGATAGACGGATCACAAGGTCAGGGGTTTGAGACCAGCCTGGCCAATGTGGTGAAACCCCGTCTCTACTAAAAATACAAAAATTAGCCAGGCATGGTGGTGGGCACCTATAATCCCAGCTACTCAGGAGGCTGAGGCAGGAGGATCGCTTGAACGCAGGAGTTGGAGGTTGCAGTGAGCTGAGATAGGGCCACTGCACTCCAGCCTAGGTGACAGAATGAGGCTCTGTCTAAAAAAAAAAAAAAAAAAATTCTACCATTACATATTTGCATATTAACTTCCCGCATTCTTTATGTTTTCTCCTTCTGGATATTTACTTAAATGTATATTAAATTGTCTCATTGCATCCTCAATGCCTCTTATCCTATCATGTTTTCTGGCTCTATCTCTGAGTGCTGAATCCTGTGCAGTTTTTTTCCAATGTTTTCTTCCAGTTTAATAGTTCTATCTTCAGATCTATCCAATCTTTTTAACCCATTCATTGAGTAATTTCAATAATTTTTCATTTCCTTTTTTTTTTTTACTTTTTTTTTTTTTGAGACAGGGTCTCACTCTGTTACTCAGACTGGAGTGCAGTGGTGCAATCTCAGCTTACTGCAACCTCCACCTCTTGGGTTCAAGCAATTCTCCTGCCTCAGCCTCCCGAGTAGCTGGAACTACAGGCTCCCCCTACCATGCCCGGCTCATTTTCCTCAACCTCCCAAAGTGCTAGGATTACAGGTGTGAGCTTCTGCGCCCGGCCAAATTTTTCATTTCTAAAAGTGTTATTTGGACCATTTTGCGAATCCGTTTGATTATTTTTACGTACATTTAATGTACTTTTATGTTATTTGCTCATATTTGTAATTGTGTCTTGTATTTCTTTCAACAATTTAACTTTTTTGAGGAGACGACTGGATGACTGTGGACTATGGTTGAATGATTTTTCTTTTAAAATCATGATTTTTTTAAAATATTTTACAGAATTGATAGATAACATTGTGTGTTTTTATTATGTAAATGGTTTTGTTTCTTTTGAGACAGGGTCTCACCTTGTCACCCAGGCTGGAGTGCAGAGGTACCACCTTGGCTCACTGTAGCCTTGGCCTCCCAGATTCAAGTGATCCTCCTGTCTTATCCCCCCAATTATCACCCCATGACCACATGACCAGCTAATTTTTTATTTATTTTTTTTTTGAGACGGAGTCTTGCTCTGTCTCCCAGACTGGAGTGCAGTGGTGTGATCTCAGCTCACCGCAGCTTCCACCTCCCGGGTTCAAGCAATCCTCCTGCCTCAGCCTCCTGCATAGCTGGGACTACAGGTGCCCACCACCATGCCCGGCTAATTTTTGTATTTTTGGTAGAGACAGGGTCTCACCATATTGGCCGGGCTGGTCTCAAACTCCTGACCTTGTGATCCACCCTTCTCGGCCTCCCAAAGTGCTGGGATTACAGGAGTGAGTCACTGCACTCGGCCCTAATCTTTGTATTTTTAATAGAGAATGAGTTTGGCCATGTTGCCCAGGCTGGTCTTGAACTACTGAGCTCAAACTACCTGCCTGTCTTGACCTCCCAAAGCGCTAGAATTACAGGTGTGAGCCCAGCCCACCACACTCAGCCAACATGACGTTTTAAAGTACATATACACTGAGGAATGGCTGGAAATGAGACTTTCCGATGTTATCTCTTTTGATGCCTTTTCAGACCTATTGAATACGTTAATAAAATTAGATTTAAAACAACTTTTTAAATATACTAGTTTGAATTTGATGCATATAATATCTGAAATCCAGGAGGGCGCATTTCTGCTGGTTTTTGTTTCCACTGACTCTAGTTTATAGTGTCTTGTTTCTTCAATGTTTTCTAATTTTATATTGGCTTTGGCTTTGATGAGCTTCATTCACAGAAATCCTAAGGAATCTAAATCTAGTTTACGGGCTTAATTCCTTCAGAGAGAATTTCTAGTATCTTCTCTCAAGTATTACAAGGTGTTATGAACCCAGGACCATGTTAAATGAAGTTTCCTGGATTTTGTAAGTGCTATGGTTTGAATGTTTGTGTCTCCTCCAAAACTCATGTTGAAACTTAATCTCCAATGCAAGAAGTGGGGCCATTTAAGAATAAGTGATTAGGCCATGAGAGTTTACCCTCATTAATGCACTAGCAGCTTATGAAAGGACTTAAGAGAGCAAGTTCATCTCTCCTGCTCTGTGAGGAAGCAGCATCCATCCCCTACAGAGGATGCAGTAACAAAGCACCATCTTGGAAGCAGAGAGCAGCCCTCACCAGACACCAAACCTGCCAGCACCTTGCTCTTGGACTTCTCAGGCTCCAGAACTGTGAGAAATAAATTTCTATTGTTTATAAATTACCCAGTCTTGGGTATTTCGTTATAGCAGCATGAATGAACTAAGACAATAGGTATATGTTTTTTTGAGACAGAGTCTTGCTGTGTCGCCCAGGCTGGAGTGCAGTGGCACAATCTCAGCTCACTGCAATGTCCGCCTCCCAGGTTCAATCTGCTCTCGTGCCTCAGCCTCCCAAGTAGCTGGGATTACAGGCGCTGCCACCATGCCCAGCTAATTTTTGGATTTTTTTGTAGAGATTGGGTTTCATCATGTTGGCCAGGCTGGTCTTGACTCATGACCTCAGGTGATCTGCCTGCTTCAGCCTCCCAAAGTGCTGACATCACAGGAGTGAGCTACCATGCCTGGCCAACAGGTGATGTAAATTCAAATTCTAACCACATATGAAGGCAGGCTTACAGCCAACTCTAAATTTTTAGAGAAGACTTTTTTCACCACTTAGAGGGAGAACTGAGACAAACAAGACTTGTTTTCTCCCTTCGCTGCAAACAGACTGTTTTTCTTTTTTCTTTGTTATTTTTGCTGTTGTTGTTTTGTTTTTTGCGTTTGTTTTTTTTTTTGAGACAGAGTTTTACTCTTCTTGCCCAGGCTGAAGTGCAATGGCACGATCTCTGCTCACTGCAACCTCCCCTCCCTGGTTCAAGCGACTCTCCTGCCTCAGCCTCCCAGTAGCTGGGATTACAGGCATGCACCACCATGCCTGGCTAATTTTTTTTTGTTTTAGTAGAGATGGTGTTTCTACATGTTGGTCAGGCTGGTCTCGAACTCCTGACCTCGTGATCTGCCCACCTTGGCCTCCCAAAGCCCTGGAATTACAGTCGTGAGCCACCACGTCCCACCAGCAGACTGTTTTTCTGGCCTACTATTTCACTAGGCTGTAGTTCTTAGACAGTCCTGATTTCATGTGAAGCTGCAGTTCCAGCATACCCCACCCCCTTGTGTGGGCCCAGAGCCTGTGTGCTGTGCTGGGTCCCTATGCAGACACTGAAAAACAGAGTTCTGCACTTCTTAAAGCAGCAACTACAAGTGGTTTTGGGACTCACCTATCACTTTGGTTTCTATTTTATGTTCCGTTTTGGTTCCTGGAGATTTGCTTTCTTGGGCTTGTATTTTGTGGGAAGTAGAAAAGTTCCTCTTTAAAGTTTCCTTTCTTGTTAAAGAATAAATCACAAGTGTGCTAATAACTCTTTGTTAAGCCCTATCCTAAGTAGCTGTTAAACATGCCATGCTGACAGGCACGTAGTACATTCTGTGTCCTTGTACGTTAACCAATTTATCTGTGCTGGATGTGCTCACAAGCATGTCCCAGCTCACCATTGCTTTTACCTGTTTAGAAAAGTTTTAAGTTATTAGCCAATCAGGTTTTCTTTTAAATTGTAAGATCTGGCCCCAGCCAACGGAAATCAGACACAGTGATAAGGACAACCCCAAATACATAACGGATAAATATGTTTGCTTTTCCTTTGTTCATTGTACTCTCGTGGCAAGATGGCTAGCGAGAGTACCCTTCCTGCAGTCCAGGAAGTAAAAATTGCTTTGCCAAAAAATTTTTAGTCTCAGTACTAATTTTTCTTTGTAACACAGAGCATTTATTTCCAACATATTTTATCCATGATTTCTAGGTGCCTTGTTATGGAAAGGTTTATTGCACTATTCAATCTTTCATATTATTTGAAGTAGAAAACCCAAGCTCCTCTCATCTTTACAAGAACTCTACAAATTAAGTGCTATTATTCCCAGTTTCTTACTGCAGAAATTGAGGCTCTGGCAAGATAAAGGTCACATGGTTCTATCAAGCAGTAGAGCCTGAATGTGAACTATTGGATACAATGAGTTCTAAATTTCAAAGAATCAGTATGTCATTTTGTTCAGTTATTTATCCTTCATTTTAAAGTTTAACTTCCTTGTAGTTCCAGTAAGCAACCTTCTCCACCGGTTCTAATCAGTAGTTCACATCTGTTCCCCCAGTCCTTGGCTCCATCCTGACTCGTCCCTGTCACCTGCTCCAGTCACCGGCTCTGGTCACCTTCTTTGACCTAGGTCATCTCTGGCTACCTGCTCTGACCCACCAGTAACCGTCCTTCCCTCCAAACCACCCACCCTGCCACTCCAGCTTGGACTCCTGCTCTCTTTAAAATAGCCAATTGGGATTAGTCTAGCTTGTGTGGTCTAACCCTAGCCAATAGGGGGACAACACAGCAGTAGGGGTGACTCCCGTCAGGCATAAATATCCCTTTTCCTCCCTTGTCCAAATGTGTGGTCACTGTTGCTCCATCCATGAGTCGCACCCTTCTATAGAAGTAAGGAGGAGTTATCTTCTAGTGCTATTTCTTTTATGACATCAAAATTTTACTTATAACAGAACCCAGTACTGTCTGGCACCAAAATTTATGGTTATTTAAACACTAAGCTATATTGTCTTTTACTACACTCTGATTTTTTGTGTATTTTTTTCTTTTAGAAAATGTTAATTTTATCTATCATCAGAAAAAAAACTGTTAAAAGTACTATAATTTGGAAAATATATCCCTTGTATATAAAATGTGTTTACTTATTAAACCTGATAAGCTCTGCTATTGACAGCTAGGCCAAGGTCAAATCTGTCAAGTACCACATGGGATGAACAGAATATTTTCCTATACACAAATAATTAGCAATACCTGAGCCAAGGTATTATATTTTCCATTTTTCTTTACTTAGTTGTGTTTATCTTTTCCCTAGGATCCTGTCATTTTCTCCACCACTCTCTCCCCAGGCTGCTACTAGCTCTAAATAGTAGTAATAAATATGAGTGTGTTCCTGCTACACTTTTGGCAAGCAGGAAAGTCTTCTTGGATACAGTGGATGTAGACCTTATCTGTCTAGGCTGTTGATTAGAAAAGCATGCTGGAGGACATGTAAACCTTAATGAAGTCTAAATAGATTACACCTATTGCTACTCCAGGATCAGCATGACATGGCACTCATAACAGAAAACAGAATAAGCCTGGCACACTGGCTCACCATGGAATCATAATGCTAGCCACACACTAATTTTTGCTTTATTAAGTGCTGGAAAATGTATTGGTTCATAGTTTGTTCTGGTGTTTTCCCAAGTATCTAGATGTCTATAATTACTTGAATTTATATATATATATATTTTTTTTAATAGGCACACACAGACACACGTGCAAGCAATATGCCATTTCCCAAGCTGAAGGACTCCTCCTGGGCTCTCAAAAATAAGATCTCTGAAGTCTCTAATGAAATTCACCAAAACCACCAGGCGCTGTGGCTCACGTCGGTAATCCCAGCACTCTGGGAGGTGGAGGCGGGTGGATCACCTGAGGTTAGGAGCGTGAGACCAGCCTGGCTACTATGGTGAAACCCTGTCTCTAAATACAAAAAAATTAGCTGGGCATGGTGGTGAGCCACTCAGGAGGCTGAGACAGAAAAATTGCTTGGACCCAGGAGGCAGAGGTTGCAGTGAGCCAAGATCGCACCACTGAACTCCAGCCTGGGCAAAAGAGTGAGACTCTGTCTCAAAAGAAAAGAAAAAATAGAAATTCACCAAACCCTTAAGTTCCTTGAGATGCATATGATGAAACCTTGCTAATTTTGCTTTGTGCTGAATCCTCACTATATATCAGATTATTTCTGTAAAGAGGGCCAGGTGCGATGGCTCACACCTGTAATCCCAGCACTTTGGGAGGCCGAAGTGGGTGTATCATGAGGTCAGGAGTTCAAGACCAGCCTGGCCAAGATGGTGAAACCCCGTCTCCACCAAAAATACAAAAATTAGCCAGCCATGGTGGTGGGTGCCTGTAATCCCAGCTACTAGGGAGGCTGAGGCAGAGAATTGCTTGAACCCGGGAGGCAGAGGTTGCAGTGAGCCAAGATTGTGCCACTGCATTCCAGCCTGGGTGACACAGCAGTATTTTTGATAAGTAAAAGTGAACTTATCTAAGAATCTGTCCACGTACATTTAGTCCAGAAGATAGTCATTCTTTCATTTATGTATACATGTCTGCATTCATTCATTTCACACGTATTTGTTGAGTGCCTACTATATGTCAGGCCCTGTTTTACTTGCTGGGGATGCAGTGATAATCTT
This sequence comes from Cacajao melanocephalus, assembly GCA_963573385.1. NCBI lineage: Eukaryota > Metazoa > Chordata > Mammalia > Primates > Pitheciidae > Cacajao > Cacajao melanocephalus. The sequence continues at coordinate 51,557 of CAUYLG010055331.1, read as the reverse complement.
TTTAGATGTGGTCTCTGCACTCATGGAGTAAATGATCTAATGTGGCAGTTAAGTAAGAAAATAAATGAACCATTTCAGATGGTTATAAATTACATGAAGTATTTAAAAGATGTGATAAATACAGAGTGATTGGGTTGGGGGTGGGGTGCTACCTTAGATAGAGTTTTTCAGGAAAGTTGGCTAAGAAAGAGTTCAGAATCTGGACCATCACTCTTTTTTATTCTCTTTCTATGTCACTGACTGCTTCTTCTCAATCTTCTATGATGATTTTTCTTTATCTTTTCAACATCCAGATATTAGAGTGCCCCAGGGCTCATCCCTGGACTTCTTTTTGATCTTCACTCACTCCCTAGATGATCTCATTAAGTCCCTTGATTTATAATAACTTCTGTACTTTATCCTTAAATGGGCAATGTATATAGAACAATAACATTTGTCTAAGAAATTGATATGGTAGAATACTAATATATACAATCAAGAACAGTGAACAGTCTGATATTTTACCCTACTTGCAATCTAACAAGTTAGCCTGCCATGGTTTTATGGGATTCTGGCAGAAGACACAAACTCTTCAGGTCAGAGACAAAGGCATTTATTATTTACAGCAATAGCAGTAATCAGAGTATCAGGGTTTGAGCCAGCTCTCCAAGCCCCAATTCCTAAAGGCTGACATGAAGAGAATCAGATGAAGCCTGCATATATAGTGGGTTGCATTACAGGAAAGAAACCCTGAGCTTAGAAAGTCTGAATCTATCTGTACCCCAATAATCTAAGGAAAAAAAAAAGAAAATCTGAATCTTTTATAATGAACAGTAAGCATGTCTGCCTTACATTCCAAAGGAAGACAGTATCTCTATCTACCAGGTTTGTTAGCTTATACAAACATCCCTAAAATGATCGTCCAGAACAAAAGCAGTCAGTGACTTTGTTCAAAGGATATGTAGAAATGTGAGAGGACCACAGAAAATTGTCTCTCAACATGTATTTGCTTACATTTTTTAAATGGAAGGATAAGCAAAAACATTTTTAAGTTACTTATGTATAGAGAGGGAACAGGGTGGGAGGGACAAGGCTGGAAGCTAGACTTCTCCAAATACACTTTGTTTTGTATATTTTATTTTGAAACCATCTATTTTACCTAATTAGAAAATGAAATTAAATTTTTTAAAAGCACTCCCTAAAAACTGAAAACTGTGTGAAACAAATGAAACCAATTATCTATCAAAGTAATAGAATAACTGCACAGAGAACAATTATTTCCATTTATTTTTAAATATGGTGATTTGGCCAGGCACAGTGGCTCATGCCTGTAATCTCAGCACTTTGGGAGGCTGAGGCAGGAGGATTGCTTGAGCCCAGGAATTTGAGACCAGCCTTGGCAGGATGATGAAACCTCGTTTCTACCAAAAAACAAAAAAAAACAAAAATTAGCCAGGTGGACCAGACGAGGTGGCTTATGCTTGTAATCTCAGCACTTTGGGAGGCTGAGGTGGGTGGATCACCTGAGGTCAGGAGTTCAAGACCAGCCTGACCAACATGGAGAAACCCCATCTCTGCTAAAAACACAAAATTAGCCAGGTGTGGTGGCACATGCCTGTAATCCCAGCTACTCGGAAGGCTGAGGCTGGAGAATCGCTTGAATCCAGGAGGCGGAGGTTGCAGTGAGCTGAGATAGCGCCATCGCACTCCAGCCTGGGCAACAAGAGGGAAACTCCATCTCAAAAAAAAAAAATTTAGCTAGGTGTCAGTCCCAGCTACTCAGGAAGCTAAGGTGGGAGGATCGCTTGAGCTGGGAGGTCAAGGCTGCAGTGAGCCGTGATCGTGCCATTACACTCCAGCCTGGGTGACAGAGATCTGTCTCAAAAAAAAAACAAAATACAGTGAGCTCTCTAAACATTCTTAGTAGGATATACTCTAAATGCAAAAGGAAACCCAAAAGTTTTAAACGCTTTTCAGCAATCATGTTAGTGGTAGTGTCCTCAGTATTCTCAGACTGTTTTATGTAACATGTTGATGAAATTGGAAGCTGAAATTTTTGGTATGAGAGAATAAATAGAAATACAGATTTAATATCAAAGAGGTTAAGCAAAAATCTCTAGTTTATTTATTTATTTATTTTTTCTTCTTTTCTAAGCTGCTATATGTTTGTTTATTAGTAAAAACTCTCTAGTTTCAAATTTTATAAAGTATTATATAAGAACTCATGATGCTTTTTATCTTTATTTAAAAAAAAATCTATTTCCAAGCTCTAACACTGAGAAAGCATAAAAGCAATGATAGATCCAGTAGCAAAGAATGCCCAGATTGTGGTATCCAAATACTATTTCACACTAGAAAAGACCAGAGCTCATTGAAGAAATAGCTGATTCTGGGTCTAGGGTAGGAAATATACAAGACAGGCTTGAAATAACTTGTCATACTAGAAAGTAAGGAAGCTATCAAAGACTGCTGGGAAAGTGTCAGAAGAATTAACATGCCAATTTACAGGAACTCCCACTGGCCAAAGATTTGAGCATCAGTAGGAATTACAATTGCATAGAATGAAAATATGTTGGTATATTTAAATTCATGAGTTCATGATAAGATATATTTTTTAAAATCTACTCATTGGTCATCTGAACATAATGCTAGGGAACTCATTATTTTGCAAATCGGTCAATAAACAGAGAGAATCAAGATTGATCACCCTACCAATGCCATCTGCATGCTCAAGATTCCTAAATTTTCATCTCTAAACTTAACCTCTTCCATGAATTCCACACTTACATATCCACCTACCTATTCAAGATCTCCAGCTGGGCGCGGGGATTCACACCTATAATCCCAGCACATTGGGAGCCCGAGACTGGCAGATCGCCTGAGGTCAGGAGTTCAAGAACAGTCTGGCCAGCATGGTAAAACCCCGTCTCTACTAAAAATACAAAAATTAGCCAGGTGTGGTGGCAGGAGCCTGTAATCCCAGCTACTTGGGAAGCTGAGGCAAGAGAATCGCTTGAACCCAGGAGGCAGAGGTTGTGGTTAGCCAAGATGGCACCATTGCACTCCAGCCTGGGCGACAGAGCAAAACCCATCTAAAAAAAATCTCCAGTTGAATATCTAATGGCAATGTCTAACTCAATATGTCCCAAACTAAAATCTTGATTATTTTCCCGTCCCAAATCTGCTCCTGTCAGTATTTTCTGTCTCAATAGAATGAGCAAGGCTACTTGTTTACACCAAATATCATTAAAGTGTTCCTTGACTCCTCTCTTTCTCCCACACCCCACATCTAATTTATAGCAAATACTGACTCTTCCTTTTAAGTATACACAAAATCAGTCCTCTCCTCATTATTTCCTCTGTTCTCACAGTGGTCCATGCTCCTGTGATTGGCTTAATGCATGTAAGGTCATGTCTCTGTAAGATTACAGCACCACTTGCTCAAAACTCTCCAATTAGGCCAGGCATAGTGGCTCATGCCTGTAATCCCAGCACTTTGGGAGGCCAAGATGGGAAGGTCACCTGAGGCTCAGAGGTCATTGCCACTACACTCCAGCCTGAGTCAAAAGAGCCCAGGTTACAAGAACAAAACCCTGTCTCAAAACAAAAACAAAAACAGACCAAAAAACCTCTCCAATAACATCTCACGTCACTTAATATAATTGAGTAAAAGGCAAAGTCCCTCATATACGTAAATAAATAAAGAGGTAACCAGAAGAATGAAAATTGAAAGGAAAAACAAAGGCCCAAGTTGATTTGGCCACATCCAGTGACTATTAGAGGCGTTCAGAGACCTGGTTATCCCTTTCCAATTCAGGACAACTCCAAAGAGCCACTAGCAATAGAGAACCCCCGAGGGTTGCATGAGGTATTTATTGTGCCCACACGGCAGCTCAGCTTCTCCCTCTGCCCATGCCTGGCTGCTCCCCAACCTCCCACAGCTATTGATACTAAGGGCACTCCCTAACTAACACCCCACATGCTAAAATCCATCTGAGAAACTGCCTGATGTGGTAGCCACACTCCCTTCCCCAGCCCCTCTAGGATAATTTTTTTTTCCCACGGGCTTTCCTGACCCCCTTTTTTTTTTTTGAGACACAGTTTCTTTCTGTTGCCCAGGCTAGAGTGATCTTGCCTCACTGCAACGTCCACCTCCCAGGTTCAAGTGATTCTCCTGCTTCAGCCTCCCAAGTAGCTAGGATTACAGTCATGCACCACCATGCCCAGCTAATTTTTGGAGTTTCAGTAGAGATGGGGATTTGTCATGTTAGCCAGGCTGGTCTTGAGCTCCTGAGCTCAAGTGACCTGCCTGTTTCAGCCTCCCAAAGTGCTGGGATTACAAGCGTGAGCAACTGCGCCCGACCCCATTATGATAATTTCATTGCAAAAAGCAGGCCATGGCTATCCACTTGTACCTGGAGAACTTCCACTCCAGAAAACCCCCTGTCCTTAAGAGTGAACAGTCCTTCCTCTTTTGAAACGTCCCCAAACTGCTCCAACCAAGGACTGCCAAATATACCTGAAGATCAGTTAGGAAGTCTTCCCACTTCCAAAATTCCCAACCATAAGACCACACTTGCCAATCAGAGACTATCTCAGTATTTCCTCTTTTTACTCTATAAAACATACTCTTTAAGACCCTTGAATCCCAGCTGAAGCACAAGTGATGGCAGATGGGTTCCCTTGAGGCAAGTTTATGAATAAAGAGCTTTTGTTAATTTTGTCTCAGACTTAGTTTTGTCTTTGACACATCTCAGAGTTGGCTTCCCAGTAAACCCAAAAGGCAATAATATATCTACTTATATGCTTATGGTCTGTGTCCCTCTCACTATTCCCTGCAAGTAGAGGTTTTGTAGAGTCCCCTTCCGACTCTCCAGTTGCTAGACCAGTGTGTCACACTGGAAACTGCTCAATAACTATTGGCTGGATGAATGAATGAAATGACACTTAAGACCTGAATGGCAAGCAGCTAGCCAGCCAGGCAAAGATCTTATTATGGAAGAATATTTTCAGTGTTGGGAACAGTAAATGGAATTCCACAAAGAGCTCTTTCCTTTTTTTTCTCTTCCACTTCTTCACCACTGTAATTTAGTCTTTGGGACAGTTAAAAGTTTTGAAGCGTTGTGTTTGTGTTTGTTTGTTTTATGTGTTAGATATAGTGAACCCCATATTTTTCTTCAAAGAATCAGTATGTCAGTATGTTCAGCTCTCTTATTCTTTAATTCTCTATTTTAAAGTTTAACTTCCTTGTAGTTCAGTAAACAACCTTCTCCACCAGTTCTAATCAGTAGTTCACATCTGTTCCCCCAGCCCCCTGGCTCCCTCCTGACTCATCCCAGTCGCCTGCTCCAGTCGCCTGCTCTGGTCACCTTCTTTGATCTAAGTCACCACTGGCTACCTGCTCTGACCTGCCCATAAATGTCCTTCTCACCAAACCACCCACCCTGCCACTCCAGCTCGGACCCCTGCTCTCTTTAAAATAGCCAATCGGGATTAGTCTAGCTTGTGCGGTCTAACCCTAGCCAATAGGGGAATGACACAGCAGTAGGGGTGACCCCCATCAGGCATAAGTACCCCTTCCCTTCCTTGTCCGGGTGTGTGTTTGCCATTGTTCCATCTGAGAACCGCACCCTGCTATAGAAGTAAATTGCCTTGCTGAGGAAATTTACATTTGAGTGCTACTTATTTTGCAACATCGAAAATTTTACTTTTAACACTTGTTCGTTTGTTTGTTTCCTATTTCTTCCCACTCCCATTCTAAGATCACTTAATTTTTACAAGTTTAGCCAGTATCACACACCTCCTCCAGACCAATGTATAACTCATTCATCAATTTTGTGTTTATACTGATGCAACCTAAGTTGATGCCCTTCCAGTATTTACTACTCATCTTGCAGGAGGACGTGGTGGTTGATATAAACTTGACTTTAAGGAGGTTAGTATCGATCAGGAATTTGTTTCATAATTATCTCAGGGAAGAGTCCAGCATCTCTCTTGGTCTATAGTGCTGTGGGTGGAGGGAGACTCATCAGAATCACCTGGGGAGCCTCCCCACCAACACACTCATCCCCTTTTCTCTCCCCTTCACTCCTCATACACATTCTATGTAGAACCTGGCTATGTGTATTTTGTTTTCTGGTTTTATTTTTGTCTTTTATTAAAGTAGAATTTGCACATGGTTAAAATATCAAATACTTTAAAATAACTTCTCTCCCCTTTCCCCTGGAGTTCTACCTTTATCTGCTCCTCCTTGAACTCTTTGATTTTTCTGAGCTTTATCCCTGTATCTCTAAATAATCTGCTTATCCTGCATTTTATTTTATTTATTTTTGAAACGGAGTTTCACTCTTGTCACCCAGGTTGGAGTGCAATGGCACAATCTCAGCTCACTGCAGCCTCTGCCTCCCACGTTCAAGCAATTCTCCTGTCTCAGCCTCCCAAGTAGCTGGGATTACAGGATCCTGCCACCACGCCCAGTTAATTTTCTGTATTTTTAGTAGAGACGGGGTTTCACCATGTTGGTCAGGCTGATCTCGAACTCCTGACCTCAGGCTATCCACCCGAATTAGCCTCCCAGAGTGCTGGGATTACAGGCATGAGAGACAGCTCCTGGCCCATTTTTACATATTATCTTTCCACTTACTGTCATGACAGATGATAATTTAGCTCAATTACACAACCCCTCCCCCATCACTTCTTCCTCTCCAAATACAGTTAGAGCATATTTTTAGTTCTTCCACTGATTTTTCTTTGTATTCCTTTACTTTGAAAGTTGTAAGCTTTCCAGCTGGGCACCATGGCTCACATCTGTCATCTCAGCACTTTGAGAGGCTGAAGTGGGCAGATCACCTGAAGTCAGGAGTTCAATACCAGCCTGTCCAACGTGGTGAAACCCTGTCTCTACTAAAAATAGAAAAAGTAGCTGGGCGCAGTGGTGCATGCTTGTAATCCCAGCTACTTGGGAGGCTGAGGCAGGAGAATCGCTTGAGCTCCGGGAGGCGAAAGTTGCAGTGCACCATTATACTCCAGCCTGGGCAACAGAGCAAGACTCTTTCAAAAGGAAGGGAGGAAGGAAGGAAAGAAGGAAGGAAGGAAGGAAGGAAGGAAGGAAGGAAGATGGATGTAATCTTTCCTCTAAATGGCTGGTGATCCTTTATTATCATATTTAAGAATGAGGCACTAGAAAAATGAGTTATGAACTGTGGGTACTTGGGTTGGTCTTGTTGACTTACCAAATCTCATCCACTTTAGGGTGAATAGGCTCTAGTCCTGGGAACCCCTAAATGCTAGAAGTCATCATCTTTGCATCCAGTAGCTAATGTTGCTTTTGCCCTCTACTGTCCTGCTTCTCCCTAAACCATTTACTAAATTTATTTAGCTAGCAACCTGCCAATTTTTAATTTTTCATTGTATTATTATTGCTATTGTTCATCTTTCTTTGATGCTAGATGTCTGACTGCTAGACATTCTGCATGAAGGGGCCAGGTGCAGTGGCTGACTCCTGTAATCCCAGCACTTTGGGAGGCAGCAGCAGGCGGATCACCTGAGCTCAGGAGTTTGAGACCACCCTGGGCAACACAGCAAGACCTTGTCTCTACTAAAATACAAAAAATTAGTCAGATATGGTGGCGCACGCCTGTAGTCCCAGCTACTCTGGAGGCTGAAGCATGAGGATTGCTTGAGCTTTGGAGGTGGAGGTTGTAGTGAGCCAAGATCACACCACTGTGCTTCAGCTTGGGCTACAGAATGAGACTCTGTCTCAAAAAATAAAAATAAATCCTGCATGAAAGTATGAAAGAAGGATGAGGAAGTAACACTTCCTCCCCACAGCAACATGGTAATGCCCCTATTTTCACCTCCTCCGACCCTGGTGTTGCCCAGCTGTGTCCTTGGCTATAGGCCATGATGCACATATTCTAGGCCACCGGGCCCTCTTCCCCAGCGTATTAGTCATCAGCCTTCTATTGGCTTTCCTCTCCCCAGAATTTGTGAAATCCCTCATGCACAGATATTCCCACCATCACCACCACCACCACAGGCTCCTGACTGCCTATGATCTCTTCTTAGTTACTAGCTTATACTTTTGTTCCCTGCTCCTTTATTATCATTTTAATGGGGCCTCAGGAGGGATAGGAAATAAACAGATGTGCTCAGTCCAGTTTTCTGAGTTGGAAGTTTGCCACATATTTTAACTTCAGCATGTTCTGTTTGAAATGCACATTTTCAAAGCTCTCAGGAGGTGGTTCCAATAACCTCCATCCCTCGCACTCTTTTGGGGACTCCCTGTTGACTTGAATACAGTCTGATCCACCCACTTTCCATCTCTGCTGGCTCACTAAAAGGTACCAACATCCCCTAGCTGGTCATAAAGCTGAGTTGATTCCTTCTTTATCCTGAAACCCAACATCTAATCCACCAGCAAGTTCTGTCATTTCTATCGTTAAAAGCATCTCGTGGGCAAAAAAGGAAAAATTACAAGCTAGACTGACTAAAGCTCAAGATTTTTTTAATTCTAATTAAAATTTTAAAAGTGTTAAAAAGAAAATAGTACATGGTGACCCAAATGGTTTGATTCCAGAAATGTTACAGTGATTCAATACTAGGAAATGTACCAAAACAATTCATTATATTAATAGATCAAACAAGTAAAGACATATAATTTTATTAATAAATGCTAAAAAGGCATTTAATAAAATTCAATATTCATTCTTTGTTTTAAAATCTTTATAAAACAGAAAGTAAATGTAAAACATAGCATGATAGAAACATGTTATAGACCAGCTCATTGGCTCACACCTGTAATCCCAGCATTTGGGGAGGCTGAGGTGGGAGGATTGCTTGAGCCCAAGAGTTCAAGACCAGCCTAGGCAACATAGTGGGACCCCATCTCTCCAAAAATAAGAAAGAAAAAGAAAAGAAAATTAGCCAAGCATGGTGGCACACACCTGTAATCCCAGCTACTCAGGAGGCGGAGGTGGAAGGATTACTTGAGCACAGGGGTTGGAGGCTGCAGCAAGCTATAATCATGCCACTGCTCTCCAGCCTGCATGATGGAGTGAAACTCTGTCAAAAAAAAAGAAAATGGCCTTCGACTAGAACTTAGCATTCACTACTATCTCCTTCACTGGAGCCATGAGCACTCTATAGATTTTTTTAAAAAACTATTCTAAAATTCATATGGAACCAAAAAAGAGCCCAAATAACCAAAGAAATCCTAAGCAAAAAGAACAAAGGCAGACTCATCACACTGCATGACTCCAAATTATGCTATAAAATCCCAGTAACCAAAACAGTATGGTACTGGTACAAAAGCAGACACATAGAACAATGGAACAGAATAACAAACTGGGAAATAAAGCCACACACCTACAACCATCTGATCTTTAACAAGGCTGACAAAAATAAGCAATGAAGAAAGGAGTCCCTATTCAATAAATGGTGCTGGGTACTGGGATAACTAGCTAGCCATACGCAAAAGATTGAAGCAGAACCCCTACCTTTCACCATATACAAAAATCAACTCAAAATGGATTAAAGATTTAAATATAAGACTTCAGACTATAAAAATCCTGGAAGACGGCCAGGCGCAGTGGCTCATGCCTGTAATGCCAGCCCTTTGGGAGGCCGAGGCAGGTGGATCATCTGAGTTCAAGAGTTCAAGACCAGCCTGACCAACATGGAGAAACCCTGTCTCTACTGAAAATACAAAATTAGCCGGGTGTGGTGGCACATACCTGTAATCCCAACTACTCAGGAGACTGAGGCAGGAGAATCACTTGAACCCAGGAGGCGGAGGTTGCAGTGAGCCCAGATCGCACCATTGCATTCCAGCCTGGACAACAAGAGCAAAACTCAGTCTCAAAAAAAAAAGAAAAAGAAAAAACCAAAAAAGATCCTGTAAGACAACTTAGGAAATCTTCTCAACACTGGCTTCGGCAAAGAATTTTTGGCTTAGTCTCCAAAAGCAATTGTAATGAAAACAAAAATAGACAAGTGGGACCTAATTAAACTAAAGAGCTTCTGCACAGCAAAAGAAACCATCAACAGAGCAAACCGACAACCTACAGAAGAGGAGAGGATATTTGCAAACTATGCATCTAACAAAAGCCTAATATCCATAATCTATAGGGATCTTAAATCCACAAGCAAAAAACAAAAAACCCTATTAAAAAATGAACAAAGGGGCTGGGCGCGGTGGCTCACGCCTGTAATCCCACACCACTTTGGGAGGCTGAGGCAGGTGCATCACGAGGTCAGGAGTTCGAGATCAGCCTGGCCAATATAGTGAAACCCCTTCTCTACTAAAAATACAAAAAAAATTAGCTGGGTGTAGTGGCAGGCGCCTGTAGTCCCAGCTGCTTGGGAGGCTGAGACAGGAGAATCATTTGAACCCGGGAGGTGGAGGTTGCAATGAGCTGAGATCGCACCACCACACTCCAGCCTGGGTGACAGAGTGAGACTCCATCTCAAAAAAAAAAAAAAAAATGGACAAAGGGCAGGAAAACAGGGACAGACACCTCTCAAAAGAAGACATACGTGCAGCCAACAAACATGAAAAAATGCTCCACATCACTAATCATCCTAGAAATGCAAATCAAAACTACAATGCGATATTATCTCACAACCAGAATAGTTATTATCAAAAAGTCAAAAAACAATAGACATTGGTGAGGCTGTGGAGAAAAGGAAAGGTTTATACACTGTTAGTGGGAATGCAAACTAGTTCAGTCACTGTGGAAAGCAGTTTGGAGATTTCTCAAAAAACTTAAAATAGAACTACCGTTCTACCCAGCAATCCCACTACTAGGTATATATGCAAAGAAAAATAATTTATTCTGTCAAAAAGATACATGCACACGTATGTTCATTGCAGCGCTATTCAAAATTGCAAAGACATGGAATCAATCTAAATGTCCATCAAAAGTAGACTGAATTTTTTTTAAAGTGGTACATGTACACCATGGAATACTATGCAGCCATAAAAAAGAACATGATCACGTTTTTTGCAGGAACATGGATGAGCTGGAGGCCATTATCATCCTAAACAACCTAACACAAGGACAGAAAATCAAATAGTGCATATTCTTACCTGTAAGTGGGAGTTAAACATTGAGCACACATAGGCATAAATATGTGAACAATAGACACTGTGGACTACCAGAGGGTGGAGGGAAGGGGGTATGGGTTTAAAACATGACCTGTCAGGCTAGACATGGTGGTTCATGCCTGTAATCCCAGCACTTTGGGAGGCCAAAGAGGGAGGATCATGAGGTCAGGAGTTCAAGACCACCCTGGCCAAGATGGTGAAACCCTGTACCTACTAAAAATAGAAAAATAAGCTAGGTGTGGTGGTGGGAGCCTATAACCCCACCTACTCAGGAAGCTGAGGCAGGAGAATCGCTTGAAGCAGGGAGGTGGAGGTTGCAGTGAGCCAAGATCATGTCACTGCACTCCAGCCTGGACGACAGAGCAAGACTCTGTAAAAAAAAAAAACAAAAAAACAACAAAAGCAAAACCTATCAAGTACTATGCCCACTACCTGGATAACAGGATCCATACTCCAAACCTCAACATCACTCAATTGTCTCGTGTAACATACCTGCACATGTACTCCCTGTATTTAAAATAAAAGTTGAAAAATTCTAATGCCTATTCCTCATTAGTACAGTGATGAGAAAAGAATAAAAGAATACATTATGGGCCAGGCGCGGTGGCTCACGCCTGTAATCCCTGCACTTTGGGAGGCCGAGGTGGGTGGATCACGAGGTCAAGAGATCGAGACCATCCTGGCCAACATGGTGAAACCCCGTCTCTACTAAAAATACAAAAATTAGCCGGGCATGGTGGCACACTCCTGTGGTCCCAGCTACTCGGGAGGCTGAGGCAGAAGAATCACTTGAACCCAGGAGGCAGAGGTTGCAGTGAGCCGAGATTGCACCACTGCACTCCAGCCTAGCAACAGAGCAAGACTCCATCTCAAAAAAAAAAAAAAAATACATCATGACCAAGGATGAAATATTTCTGGGGATACTTCTCCGCAGCATTCACAGAGAAAAAAAAGTTTTGGGAATGGATGGTGGTGGTGTTGTTACCTGCACAACAATGTGAGTGTACTTTGTGCCACGGAACTATACACTTGGAAATGATTAAAATGGTAAATTTTATGTCATGTATATTTGACTACTATATATGTGTGTGTATATTATGCCCAAAGTCCCATAACGCTTATTGGGAAAACACTGGAAACATTCTCATTTGAGACTGGAATAAGACAGGGATTTTCACTACCATTGCTATTATTTAACCTTAACCTGGAGATACTGACTAATGTAATTTCACAAAAGAAGTAAGTTAAAGGTATAAAATTGGATATGAGAAGGTTAAAATTTTTACTACTGACATTTGATACAGTTGTATACTTGAAAAAATCAAAAGAAGGCCTATTGGAAGAAGAGACCTCATTTCCATAAGCCATGAAAAAGATAAAATACCTAGAATACACTTAAATTTTTTGGCGGGGAGGACGGAGTCTCACTCTGTTGCCTAGGCTAGAGTGCCATAGTGCAATCTCTGCTCATTGCAACCTCTGCCTCCCAGGTTCAAGTGATTCTCGTGCCTCAACCTCCCAAGTAACTGGGACTACAGGCGTTAGCCACCACACCTGGCTAATGTTTTTGTATTTTTAGTAGAGACAGGGTTTCGCCATGTTGGTCAGGCTGATCTTGAACTCCTGACCTCAGGTGATCCACTCGTCTCGGCCTCCCAAAGTGCTGGGAATACAGGCATGAGCCACCACACCTGGCCAAAATACACTTGAAATATTTGCATGTTCTATACGAAGAAAAATTTTACATATGCCAAGGACACAGCAGACATTTAGAACAGAAAGGAATAGCGTATTTTTGGATAAGAAAAAAATTAACATCCTAAAAATGGTTCATTTTCTCTACATTAATCTGTAACTTCAATGTAAGCCCAATTTAAAAATGCCAAGAGGATTTCCTCTGAATCTAGACAAACTATTCTCTAGAGTTCATGTGGGCAAAAAAGAATAATCAACACTAGACAATAGGCCAGGAGCGGTGGCTCACACCCGTAATCCCAGCACTTTGGTAGGCCAAGGTGGGTGGATCACCTGAGGCCGGAGTTTGAGACTAGCCTGGCCAACATGGTGAAAACCCATCTCTACTAAAAATACAAAAAATTAGCTCGGTGTAGTGGCACATGCCTGTAGTCCCAGCTACTCAGGAAGCTGAGGCTTGAGAGTTGCTTGAATCTGGGTGGTGGAGGTTGCAGTGAGCCAAGATGGCGCCACTGCACTCCAGCCTAGGGGGCAGGGCAAGACTCCATTCTCCAAAAAAAAAAAAAAGACAATTTTTTTCCAAAAAAGATAAAAGGCAAATAGATTTACAAAATATTAACGTTTTGTATTTTAATATAAATTTAAATTGTTATTTAATAAAAAGCTATTGCAAGGTAACACCATGTGATAATGAGGCATGAACAGACACATCACTTCAACAGAAGGTCCAAAAATGAGACAATTGCCCACAGAAATTTAGTATATGATAAAAGTGACATGTTGAAGTAGTATGGAAATGTTGGGTTATCCAATAAATTATATTAGAACTACTGGTGAGGATGTAGTGGTTTCATACCCCTTGCCTATTACAAATGGATCCAAGATTTTTTTTTTTTTCCAAGACGGAGTCTGACTTTGTTGCCCAGGCTGGAGTGCAGTGGTGTGATCTTCACTCACGGCAACCTCTGCCTCCTGGGGTCAAGTGATTCTCCTGCCTCATCATGTAGCTGGGACTACTACAAGGCACCTGCCACCACCTCAAGTGATCCACCCGCCTCAGGATCCAAGATTTAAATGTCAAAAATGGAACCATAAAAATACTAGAAGGAAGCATACCAGCACTCTTATACTTGCAGAATGGCCTAAGTTGACCCAAAACTTAGAGCCAGAAAAGAAATGATTGAAAGCCAGACGCAGTGGCTCATGCCTGTAATCCCAGCTCTTCGGGAGGCTGAGCAGAGCAGATCATGAGGTGAGGAGTTTGAGACCAGCCTGGCCAACACAGTGAAACCCCACCTCTCCTAAAAATACAAACATTAGCTGGGCATGGTGGCACGCACATATAGTCCCAGCTACTTAGGAGGCTGAAGCAGAAGAATCGCTTGAACTCAGGAGGCGGAGGTTGTGGTGAGCCGAGATCGCACCACCGTACTCCAGCCTGGGCAACAGAGCAAGACTCCATCTAAAAAAAAAATGATTGATATTAATGACTAAAAATTAAGTATTTCTGTATGGCAAATTCCACTAAAAGCAAAGTCAAAAGACAAATGAATTGGGAAAAAATGATTGCAACTCAAATGACATATATAAAGGGCTTCTACAAATCAAGAATAAATACCATTAGCCTAAAAGAAAAATTGGTGGTGGCTACAAGCAGTCTGTTCACAACAACAGAAATACAAATGACCTTATTATTATTATGATTTTGTGTGTGTGCGTGACAGAATCTCACTCTGTTGCTCAGGATGCAATGCAGTGACACACACAACCTCAGCTCACTGCAACCTCCCTCTGCCTCCCGGGTTCAAGCAATTCTCCTGTCAGCTGGGATTACAGGTGTGCGCCACCATGCCCAGCTAATTTTGTAATTTTTAGCAGAGACGGGGTTTCAGCATGTTGGCCAGACTGGTCTTGAACTCCTGACTTCAGGTGACCAACCTGCCTCGGCCCCCAAAAGTGCTGGGATTACAAGCGTGAGCCACCGCCCCCGGCCCACAAGTGACTTTTAAATGCATGAAAATATGTTCAACTGTCTCATAATAAGAGAAATAAATAATATGACACTGAGAAACTCTTTTCATTTATCCAATTTATTAGCTCTAAAAAATTGATAATCCAGTAATTGGCAAAGATGTGTGGAAACAGGCTCACAAGCATTGCTGGTTGGGACTGTAAGTTGGTATGACATCTGGGAGGGACAAGTGACAATGCCTGTCAAAATTACAAATGCACCCAGCAATTCCTCTTCTAGCAATTTATTCTACAGATATTCTCACACACGCACAAAATGGAAAATGCAGCATTGTTTATAATCACAAAAGCTAACAAGCTAAATAAACCTCCCTCTGTAGGAAACAGGTTAAAAAAAATTATAGTACATGCTTATCATGGAACACTATGCAACCCCTCAAATGAAGGAGGTAGCTATTCAGATACCAATATGGAGTGATCTCCAAGATCTATTGTTAAGAAAAAAGCAGGGCCGAGCACGGTGGCTCATGCCTGTAATCCCAGCACTTTGGGAGGCTGAGGGAAGTGGATCACGAGGTCAGGAGATCGAGACCATCCTGGCCAACATGGTGAAACCCCGTCTCTACTAAAAACAAAAAAAAATACAAAAAGTACCAAAAAAAAAAAAGAAAAAAGCAATGTACAGAATACTATATTTAATGTGTGACCATTTGTGAAAATGTGCTTGTTTGCATATGAAAAAAAATCTCTACATATGAAACTGATACAATTTGTTGCTTTTCGTTTGTTTATTTTTTCACAGTCTCACTCCATTGCCTAGGCTGGAGTGCAGTGGCACAATCTCAACTCACTGCAAACTGTGCGTCCCGGATTCAAGTGATTCATGTGCCTCAGCCTCCTGAGTAGCTGGAATTATAGGCGCCCACCAACTGCACCAGGATAATTTTTCTAATTTTTGCATTTTTAGTAGAGATAGGATTTCACCATATTGGCCAATGTTTCTAATTTTTGTATGTTTAGTAGAGACAGGGTTTCACCATGTTGGCCAGGCTAGTCTTGAACTCCTGACCTCAGGTGATGCGCCTGTCTCGGCCTCGCAAACTGCTGGGATTACAGGTGTGAGCCACCACGCCTGGCCAATTTGTTGCTTCTTGAGAAGAGAACCAGATATCTGGGTAGAAGGGAGACTTTCATTCTATTTCTTTTGGTACCTTTTGAATTTTGAATTTTGAATTTTTCTAATTTTTGTATTTTTAGTAGAGATAGGGTTTCTCCATGTTGGCCAGGCTGGTCTCGAACTCCCGACCTCAGGTGATCCACCCATCTTGGCCTCGCAAAGTGCTGGAATTACAGGCCTGAGCCACCACGCCCGACCAGGAAATCCTTTTTTCTTTTTTGTCAGTGTATTATCTATGCAAAAAGAATTTAATAAGTAAATCCTTAATTGGTCTTTTTCTCTTCATCACCAATGCCACTTCTTTTTTTTTCTCTCTCTCTCTTTTTTCTTTTTCTTTTCCCTTTCTTTTTCTCTTCTCTTTCTTTCTCTCTCTCTCTCTCTTTTTTTTTTTTTTTTTTAGATGGGGTTTCACCATGTTGGCCAGGCTGGTCTTGAACTCCTGACCTCAGGTGATCCACCCGCCTTGGCCTCCAATGTGCTTGGATTACAGGAGTGAGCCACCACGCCCAGCCTCTCTTTTTTTTTTTTTTAAGAAATAGCATCTTTCTATGGAGGATGGAGGGCAGTGGCTGGCTATTCACAGAGGGAATCTCTATTGATCAGCACAGGAGTTTTTGACCTGCTCCATTTCAACACGGGCCAGTTCAGTCAACCTTCTTAGGCAACCTGGTGGTCCCTGCTCCAGGAGGTCACCATCATCAATGCCAAATTGTGTTCAGGCCAGCATAGTGCACTACAGTCCAGAACTCCTGGACTCAAGCCATCCTCCTGCCTCAGCTTCTGTGCAGGTGGGACTACAGGCTCACTCTGCCATGCCCTGTGACTGCCACATCTGTTTTCCTAAAGACTGTGTGACTTAAAGGGCTCTTTTTACAAGGAACCTCCCCTAACTCTACTTTCCCCTAACTGTTCTTTCCCATTACTATACTCAATGCTATATCCAATAAGTGCTGGGAAAGTAATGAACAATCTGTAATTATAGACATCATTTTGTTTCCTGGATTCATTCCTGGTCACCTGTTTCCCTCTCCCAAGAGGACAGAAAATTCTTTTTTGTTTTGTTTTTGAGACGAAGTCTTGCTCTGTTGCCCAGGCTGCATCTCGGCTCACTGCAACCTCCGCTTCCCGGGTTCAAGCAATTCTCCTGCCTCAGCCTCCTGAGTAGCTGGGATAACAGATGTGTGCAACCACATCCAACTAACTCTTGTATTTTTAGTAAAGATGGGGTCTCACTCTGACACCTAGGCTGGAGTGGCATTATCTCGACTCACTGCAACTTCCACCTCCCGGGTTCAAGCGATTCTCTTGCCTCAGCCTCTCGTGTAGCTGGGACTACAGGGATGTGCACCACCACACCGGCTAATTTTTGTATTTTCAGTAGAGATGGCGTTTCGCCATTTTGTCCAGGCTGATCTTGAACTCCTGACCTCAAGTGATCTGCCCACCTCGGCCTGCCAAAGTGCTGGGATTACAAGCACGAGGCAGCAGGTGGCACCCGGTTCCCTTTTCCTTCTTCATGTCAACTTCCCTGTAAGATTTTTAAGACCTCGGCCAGGGACAGAGGCTCACGCCTATAATCCTAGCACTTTGGGAGGCCAAGATGGATAGATCACCTGAGGTTAGGAGTTCAAGACCAGCCTGAAAAACATGGTGAAATGCCCTCTACTAAAATACAAAATTAGCCAGGCATGGTGGCCCATGCCTGTAATCCCAGCTACTCAGGAGGCTGAGGCTGGAGAATCGCTTGAACCCGGGAGGTGGAGGTTGCGGTGAGCTGAGATTGTGCCATTGCACTCCAGCCTGGGCAACAAGAGCAAAACTCTGTCTCAAAACAAAAACAAAAAACAAAAACACCTCAGGCCACTCTCTGTGAACTCTTTTTCAATCTCTAATAGGTTTTAAAATTTTTAAAGACATGTAACCTCCACCCAGAGAGGAACTAACCTGAATTAACTTGGAGTTATTGAAAATAACAGAAGATGTGTGGAATACATGTCAAATCAGCTTCTCGCCCATCATGAGAATCATCAAGCCTCAAGTTACTGGATTTAAAATAGACGGATTTTTTTTTTAAGACAGGGTCTTGCTTTGTTGCCCAGACTGGAGTGTCGTGAGTGGCCTGATTATGGCTCATTGCAGCCTTGACCTCCCAGGCACAAGCAATCTTCCCACCTCAGCCTCCTGAGTAGCTGGGACCACAGATGCGTGCCACCATGCCCAGCTAATTTTTTTACATTTTGGGGTTTTTTTTGTTGTTGTTGGTTTGATTGGTTTTTGTTGTTGTTGTTGTTGTTTGAGACAGAGTCTCCCTCCGTCACCCAGGCTGGAGCGCAGTGGCACAATCTCAGCTCACTGCAACCTCCGCCTCCCAGGTTTAAGCAATTCTCCTGCCTTAGCCTCCGGAGTAGCTGGGATTACAGGTGGACACGACCACGCCCGGAGAATTTTTGTATTTTTAGTAGAGACAGAGTTTAACCATGTTGACCAGGCTGGTCTTTAACTCTTGACCTCAAGTGATCCACCTACCTCGGCCTCCCAAATTGCTTGGATTACAGGCATGAGCCACCGCACCAGGCCTAACTTTTGGTAGAGACAGGGTATCACCATGCTACCCAGGCTGGTCTCAAACTCCTGACCTCGTGATCCGCCCACCTCAGCCTCCCAAACTGCTGGGATTACAGGCGTGAGCTGCCGCGCCTGGCCGGAAGATTCATTCTTGATTGTATCGATGGCTGAGAGTCCCCTGGTGATATATCCAGTGATATCTGCAGTCATGATGCAGCTGCTCTATTGTTAACAATGGAGTTGGCTCCATTTGCTTGTATTATTCTGCTGCAGAGCATAAAATATATTACATGATTATGCAGGTATCCCTCAAATAAAAGAATGCATGCATTCCAACAAAGTGTGCTGTAAATTTAGATTAAATGAATCTGACTTTCCCATTGACTTCAATTATAAAATCAGAAATTCATACTGCAGAGGTGGGAAAAATTGTTCCTTGGATGTATTACATTTGTACTTAATAATGCAGCAGTGCCTGTAATGAGACATATTCAAAGGGAAAACAATAACTCTCTGATAAAATATTAACAATAATGCACTTGGACTGAGTATCAGCCACATTATTTTAAAACCACTGCAAGTAGAACTATAAAACAGTGCCAAATTCTTGAAGTCTGATTGATTGTCTGCTTCACATGTGGTTTCCAAGAGGCAATCAACTATTAAACTTCCACAGTTTAACAGTCTTAAACAGAAAAATACTTGTAACTTTATGTCCAAAGGAATTGTTTTAACTTCTTTTGCTCCATTCTGGGATGGGGAAAGGATATGACTGTTTTTCTGCCTTTGAAAATTTTATCTTGTGGCTGGAAAACAGGGGTGACCTACATGCATTCACTAACTCACTCATTCATTCATTCACATGAATGTCTACTATGTCTCGGGCACTCTGCTAGTTGCTGAGGTTAAGAAAATGAAATGCAAATTTCTGCTTTCAGGGAAAGCAATTATGCTATGGTGCTCAGATAAAGTTTAGCGCAAAATACTAATACAGCCCATACATAGGAAGTACACTTAATACAGACTTCTGAAAAGTGATGCCAGATTTGAACATTTAATAGAAGACCTCGAACTGGTGACCTTACTCATTTTCAGTGAGTGTTTTTTTGTTTTCTTTTGTGTTTGTTTTTTGAAATGGAGTCTCTACTCTGTCACCCAGGCTGGAGTGCAGTAGCATGATCTCAGCTCACTGCAACCTCCATCTCCCCGGTTCAAGCAATTCTCCCGCCTCAGCCTCCCAAGTAGCTGGGATTACAGGCGCCTGCCATCACACCTGGCTAATTTTTGTATTTTTAGTAGGAACAGAGTTTAGTCACTTTGGCCAGGCCGGTCTCAAACTTCTGACATCAGTTAATCCACCTGCCTCGGCCTCCCAAAGCGCTGGGATTACAGGTGTGAGCCACCGTGCCTGGCCACTTTTCACTAGTTTTGTTTGACCTCCTTAGAGAGAAAAAAAAAACCTAACATTTGTAAATTGAAAGATTTCACATTACACACACACACACACACATACACACACACACACAATCTGTTTTCTGGCTTTTCTTTTCTTTTTTGTTTTTTTTTTTTTTTTGAGACGGAGTTTTGCTTTTGTTGTCCAGGCCGGAGTGCAATGGCACAATCCTGGCTCACCACAGCCTCTGCCTCCTGTGTTCAAACTATTCTCCTGCCTCAGCCTCCTGAATAGCTGGGATTACAGGCATGCGCCACCACACCTGGCTAATTTTTGTATTTTTAGTAGAGATGGGGTTTCACCACGTTGAGCAGGCTGGTCTTGAAACCCCAACCTCAGATGATCCGCCTGCCTCAGCCTCTCAAAGTGCTGGGGTTACAGGCATGAGCCACCACATCTGGCCTGGCTTTTCTTGAAAATCCAAATGATCTGACAATGTTAGGAATGCATTCCCACATGGCAACATTTGGTAGAATTGAATAGTGGCTGTCCCTTTTTAGAAGGGCTAAATGTTCACTAGCTCACAACAATCCCCACTACTACCTTTGTTGCCCCAACATTGGGAAGGATAATCAGGTGTCATTTATTATCACACTTAAACTGTTGTTTGTCTTGTAGTAGAGAACTCTTTCTCTGAATCTACATCTCTATAGGAAGTAGAAAAATGAAAAATAGATCCAGATGGTCACCTATTTCAAGAAAATGAGAGTGAGCATATTACTTCTATTTGGCCTTTGCTCGTTACATTAGAGTCCAAAACTCTTGTTCTTTTTTTTTTTTTTTTTTTTTTGAGACAGAGTCTCACTCTGTTGTCCAGGCTGGAGTTCAGTGGCGCGATCTCAGCTCATGGCAACCTCCACCTTCTGGGTTTAAGCGATTCTCCTGCCTCAGCCTCCTGAGTAGCTAGGATTAGGCGAATACCACCATGCCCAGCTAATTTTTGTATTTTTAGTAGAGACGGGATTAGGCCACATTGGCCAGGCTGATCTCGAACTTCTGGCTTCAAGTGATCTTCTCACCTCCCCCTCCCAGAGTGCTGGGATTACAGGCATGAGCCACTGCGCCCAGCCTGAAACTCTTGTAAGAGCCAGCAGGAATTAGTCAAATGGAGAGTGAGGGAAGGAGGTAGGAGAAGCATAGGGAATAGCATGTGCAAAATAATGACTGTGTGGCCAGTGCATAAGACTGCAGATGATTCAGCATGACTGCCGGGTGAGGGTGTCTGTGACAGAAAAGCAAGAGATGAGCCAGGAAAGTGTCTAAGCCAGTCCTCTTCCAGCACAAAACTCTGTGACTAACAGCTTGGAGGGGGTGATTCCATACCAGCCCGTGCCTACCTCTTCTTCTCAGACAGTGAACACCAAGGCAAGCACATATTATCCACTTGATTTGGGTTCTAAATAAGATTGCCAGATAAAATATAGAATGCCTAGTTAAAACTGAATTCAAGCCAGGCGAGATGGCTCACGCCGGTAATCCAGCACTTTGGGAGGCTGAAGTGGGCAGATCACCTGAGGTCAGGAGTTCGAGACCAGCCTGGCCAACATGGTAAAACCCCATCTCTACTAAAAATGCAAAAATTAGCCGGGTTTGGTGGCACACACCTGTAATCCCAGCTACTCAGGAGGCTGAGGCAGGAGAATCGCTTGAACTTTGGAGGCAGAGGTTGCAGTAAGCTGAGATCGCGCCATTGCACTCCAGCCTGGGAGACAAAGCAAGGCTATGTCTCAAAAAAAACAAAACAAAACAAAACACTGAATTCAGATAAATATTGAATCATTTTTAGTATAATATTTGGGATATATTTATACAAAAAATTATTCATTGTTTAATGAATAATGAAATTCAAATTTAACAGGGTGTCTTGCATTTTTATTTGCTAAATCTGCTGACATTTAATAACTAGGTTCCACCAGAGCTACACGATTTTTTCTAATTTGCCTCTATTTCCATATCAGAACACAGTGGTCAAATTATTACTGTAAAATAAAGATGTCCTCAGACACGCCAAAATAAACCTTAGCATGACAGTGGAAAATCAACCAATTCTCCTTGTATTGATCTACTTCTTGTCATATGTCACCTTAGCCTTCTTTAGATATTTTAACTCTCATCCATCATGCACTCAACATTATGGCATGGAGAGATTACCAAGGGAGTCTCCAAGCTATTGGTGACCTACATGGGAAAGAAAGAAGTGGCGCAGGGAGTGTTGGCTCACGCCTGTAATCCCAGCACTTTGAGAGGCAGAGGCGGGTGAATCAAGAGGTCAGGCGTTCGAGATCAGCCTGACCAACATGGTGAAATCCTGTCTCTACTAAAAATACAGAAATTAGCCAAGTGTGGTGGTGGTTGCCTATAATCCCAGCTACACAGGAGGCTGAGGCAGGAGAATCGCTTGAACCCAGGAGGCAGAGGTTGCAGTAAGCCAAGATTGCGCCACTACACTCCAGCCTGGTGACAGGGCGAGACCTCATCTCAAAAAAAGAAAAAAGAAAGAAAGAAGTGGACAGGCGAGCAGAAGATATGAAGACTCTAAAACAAAGACCAACTCTCTGAACTAGTCTCATGAAGCCAGAGAGACATCACCAGCTCCTAAAGATATTAGGGTCTAAACAAGAAATGAATTTGAAGGTTTTAGTAAAACTTTGCATATATATTATATACCCAAAATGAGACTTAGTTAGGATCAAATACTTTTTTTCCTATAATTTTTCAAAACCCATTTATTTATTTATTGACACAGGGTCTCATCTGTCGCCTAGGCTGGAGTGCAGTGACACAATCTTGGCTCACTGCAACCTCTGCCTCCCGGGTTCAAGCACTTCTCCTGCCTCAGCCTCCCAAATAGCTTGGATTACAGGCGCGCAACACCTTGCCCGGCTAATTTTTGTTTTTTTGGTAGAGACGGGGTTTCGCCATGTTGGTCAGGCTTCAAAACCCTTTTATATGAGGATGAGCTCAGTATTCTACAATAGAGTAATCCATTCTGCAATGGAGTGAAAAAGCAAAGAAGGGTAGGAGAGAAGAATATTCATATGTAGCAATTGCTTCTATTTTTAAAAAGAAACAATGAGGCATCATCAAAACTAATTTTCAAGTAACTCATAGGGGAGGAAAGGGTAATGATGGAATTAGATCTTTCTGAATACATCTTGTTTTGTAGATTTGACTTTGGAAACATGCAAATGATTTGCATAATTTAAAAATTAAATCAAGAAGAAAGAAAGGTACTCCCTAAATATAAAAAAGAAATGAAACAAATGAATCTGATGAAGCTAATTAACTCTGCCAGAATCACAGATAATTATTTTAAATGCCTTTAAAACAGTGTTTTGGAGGTGGTACTTCTGGAATGGCAGAGTGAGGACCTCCACAAATCTGTACTTCTATAAAGGCAATGAAAACAAAAGCAAAAATTATCAAAATCAAATTTTTTCAGAACTTTGGAAATTCATCAAAGGCTTACTACAATTTAAAGAGCATGCATTCGGAAAAACTACTCAACTCAGTAAGAATAATGAGTTTGTGAATATTTAACTTGTCTTATTCCCGTCTATCTCTCCTCAGCATCTGCAGAACACCTGGTCCAGCAACAGCAGATGACATGTTCTTCTCAAGTGCATGTCGAACTTTCTATAAGGTAGACTATATGTTATGTAAGGTAGATCATAATACGAATCTCAATACATTCAAACGAAGTGAAATCATATAAAGCATGTTCTCTAACCACAAGGAAATGAAAATAGAAATTAATAGCAGAAGAAAATTGAGATATTTTCAAATATATGGAAATTAAACAACACACTCCTAAACAATAATGAGACAAAGAATTATAAAATACTTTTAGAGATTATAAAATACTTTTAGATTAATGAAGACCGGCCAGGCACGGTGGCTCACGCCTGTAATTCCGACACTTTGGGAAGCCGAGGCAGGCAGATCACCTGAGATCAGGAATTCGAGACCAGCCTGGCCAACATGGCGAAACCTCATCTCTACTAAAAATACAAAGATTAGCAGGGCGTGGTGGCGGGCACCTGTAATCCCAGCTACTCGGGAGGCTGAGGCAAAAAATTGCTTGAACCCGGAAGGTGGAGGTTGCAGCGAGCCGAGATTGTGCTACTGTATTCCAGCCTGGGCGACAGAGTGAGACTCTCTCAAAAAAATAAAAGAAAGAAAGAAAGGAAACCCAGTGCCCAGATTGTACTTTCTAAATCTACTTTTCATTAAAAGGAGCCAGAGCTCCTTGAAGAAAGAGCTGATTTCAGGACTGGGATAGGAAATTTTCAAGGTTAGCCTGAACACTTTGTGTTACAGTGTTATAGCAAAGGAAGCTATCAAAGACTACTGAGATCTTGCCAAACAACACAGGAACCAACTTGAAGGCATTTTCATTGACCAAACATGGAACAGTTTGAGCATCAAAAGAATAGTGAATATAAAGGGTTAAAACATTAAAAATGTAAAAATCCATGCGTCATATTTTATACCTCTAATTCTTTATTTTTGGCAAATCGTTATGGGATAATAACATCAATTAAATGTTAAACAGGTCTGGTGTGGTGGCTAGTGCCTGTAATCCCAGCATTTTGGGAAGCTGAGGCAGGTGATCACTCGAGGTCAGGAGTTTGAGACCAGCCTGATCAACATGGTGAAACCCTGTCTCTATTAAAACTACAAAAATTAGCCGGGCATGGTGGCCTGCGATTGTAATCCCAGCTTCTCGGGAGGCTGAGGCAGGAAAATCACTCGAACCAGGGAGATGGAGGTTGCAGTGAGCCAAGATCATGCCACTGCACTCCAGCCTGGGCGACAGAGCAAGACTCTGTCTCAAAAAAATAAAATAATTCTAGGCTGAGTGTGAGATTTGTGCCAAAATTAAAAAAATAAAAATAATTTTAGGTAATAAATGCTAAAGGAATGCTAGAATTTGGATGTTATCATTCTGCAGCCCCCAACGAAGTCATGGATCTAGACAATAATCATCAATGACTGCTAAACCCATTAGGTGAAAGGTTGTACCACACTGATAGGACCTAAACTCACTGGTCAATCTTAACATGACATAAAGTGAAATTGTATCATATCTCCTAATCTTGGTACTGCTGTGAAAGGACTTTGCAGAAGAAATCAAAATTCTAAGTTAGGTAATTTAAAATACAGAGATTTATTGGAGTCCTTACATGATACAATGGGAGGTACACAGGACCAACTATGTAATATTTGTGCCAAAAGAATCAAGCCTGAGACCCGGTGCGGTGGCTCATGCCTGTAATCCCAGCACATTGGGAGGCCGAGGCAGGTGGATCACAAGGTCAGGAGTTCAAGACCAGCCTGGCCAACATGGTGAAACCCCATCTCCAGTAAAAATACAGCAATTATAAAAATTAGCTGGACATGGTGGCGTGTTCCTATAATCCCAGCTACTCAAGAGGCTGAGGCAGGAAAATTGCTTGAACCAGGACCTGGGAGGCAGAGGTTGCAGTGAGCCGAGATCTTGCCACTGCACTATAGCCTAGGCTACACAGCGAGACTCCATCTCCAAAAAAAAAAGAATCAAGCCTGAATCTAACCAAGCTTCCATAGGAATATGTGAAAATATGGGGATAGGGGTAGAGAAACATGTTAAATGACACCACGGGATGGAATGAGCCAAATGTAGAACATAAGAAATATCTTAATGACCCAGAAAGAGACTTAACAAATTTATCAACTAAATGAAATTGTGTAGACCGAGGTTGAATTCTGATTCAAATTGACCATAAAAATTTTTGAGACATTTGGGGAAGTCAAACGCAGATGGGATATTAAGACATTATAATTACTTTTTTTTTTCTTTTTTAAGATGGTGTCTCACTCTGTCGCCCAGGCTGAAGTGCAGTGGCTCGATCTCAGCTCACTGCAACCTCTGCCTCCCGAGTCTCCTGCCTCAGCCTCCTGAGTAGCTGGGATTACAGGCACCTGCCACCATGCCTGGCTAACTTTTGTATTTTTAGTAGAGACAGAGTTTTGGCTGGTCTCGAACTCCTGGCCTCAAGTGATCTGCCGGCCTCGGCCTCCCAAAGTGCTGGGATTACAGGTGTGAGCCACCATGCCTGGGCATTAATTACTTTTATTAGATGTAATAATGCTACGGTGGTGTTGATACAGGTTCTGGAGAAGGGAGAAGAGGAATTCTATTGAGGGGTAAGAAATGATTACTGGGAAGAATGATTATTTCAAGAACAAAAATTAACTTGTAAATAGTTCTCTTTGGAATTTAAATAATCCTTGGAGACAGTCATTATCTTGAAAAAAGCTCTATTCAGATGTGGTTACATTGTTGGGCTTCTTTTCTGCAATAGATAATGAAGTAACAGAGAGAGGAGTGGGAACAGTTGTCCTCCTTGGTGGATCAGTTCTATCTTTATATAAATAAGAGAAAGTCTCTTCCAACACTTGTTGATCTCTAAGCATTTTTATTTTAACTCAGTATACCAGTGTTGGAAATGGGTTTATAACATCGGGAAAAATTCACACTGAGACAATGGATAACTCAGCAAGGCTACTTTACTTCCTGCAGGAAGGGTGCAACTCGCGGGCAGTGTTGCCATGAGAGCACACCTGAACAAAGGAGACAGGGACATTTATAACTTTCATAACTTGTCATAATTGCCCTACTGCTGTGTCCAGTTTCCATTGGCCAGAATGAGACCTCACATTCTATGCTTGACCTGATTGGCTAAAAACTTGGAAATTTCCTGAATAGATAAGGGGAAAGAAGACGAGGAAGAAGACAAGGAAGGAGAGGAAGCTAGTCAGGGGAAGGACAGGAGGGTTTCCAAATAAGCAGTGGCATGCACCAGGGTTTGGAGCTTGCTCAGTCCTATTCAGACATGCCGGAGCAAGTCAAGGTAGCTGATTTAAGATGTAGCTGATTTACAGAATATATACACATGGGTATCTGTTTATGCTAATAGCAGATAATGTCCATAGAGCAAGAGATTGTAACTCTTCTCCTTATAATGTAGTCTAAGATATAAACTTTGAAGAAGAACTTTCCCATCTCTCACACCAGGAAGCCATATTTTGCAATGAAATACTTATTTCCTTCGGTGGTTATCATTTTTCTAAAGTCCCTATATTGGATACAATGAGTTCTAAGTTTCTCTTCAAAGAATCAGTATGTCAGCATGTTCAGCTCTCTTATTCTTCAATTCTCTATTTTAAAGTTTAACTTCTTTGTAATTTCTTCTCCACTGGTTCTCATCAGTAGTTCACATCTGCTCCCTACCCTGCCCTCCATCCTGACTCATCCTGGTCACCTGATCACCCCCCAGCTACCTGCTCTGACCCACCCATAACAGTCCTTCCCACCAAAACACTCACCCTGCCACTCCAGCTCGGACATCTGGTCTTTTTAAAATAGTCAATCAGGATTAGTCTAGCTTGTGTAGTCTAACCCTAGCTAACAGGGGATGACACAGCAGTAGCGACGATCCCCATCAGGCATAAGTACCCCTTCCCCCCTTGTCCAAGCATGCAGCAGCCATCATTGCTCCATTCATGTGCCCTGCATCCTTCTATAGAAGTAAACCACCTTGCTGAGAGGATTCATCTTTGAGTGCTATTTCTTTTGCAGCATCAAAATTTTACTTATAACACCTATCTGTTACAAATACTTATTGAAGCTTTTATGGGTAAAATGTTGGTGTCTGAGATATATCTTAAAATATATATTTTATGGGTGTCTGGGATATATCTTAAAATATCTAGAGCAAAAAAAGAAATGGGAGTGGGATAAACAAAAAATGGTAAAATGTTGATGATTGTTGAAACTGAATGATGAGTAATATTTTTGTGTATGGCTGAAAATTGTCATAATATAAAGTTTCTAAAACAAAAACAAAAAAAAAGCCTTTCAGTCATCATGTATATTAGTGTAAACCAAAAAGTGTCCGAGACAGATCTTAATCAGTTTAGAGGTTTATTTTGCCAAGGTTGAGGACACACTCAGGAAAAACAAACACAAGTTGCAGTAGGATCTGTGGCCTGCACTTTTTTCTAAAGAGGGTTTTAAGGACTTCTGTATTTAAAGGGGAAAGAGCAGGCAGGAGAGGAAGGAGGAAACAAAGAGGAGGTGGAGAGTAGACAGAGGCAAATCATTCTTGAGAGGCTTTGATTAGAGCTCACTGAATCCACATTTTACATGTGAAAAGAGAGAAGTGGGGGAAAAGTCAATTATGCATTCATCTTGCATTCCATAAATCTGCATTTTACAAAAGATAAGCATGTGAAATTACAGGTATATGTTTGGGAATAAAAGGAAGGCAGGCTTTTTGTTATTCGTTTTTGTTTCTTTTGTGACTCAGTTCCCTTGCTTAACTTTTCCCTTTGGCACAGCGAGTTTGGGGCCCAAGATTTTCTTCCCCTTTCACAGTAGATACTAAGAAAGATTATTACATTTTTTAAAATCCTGCTAAGAATGTTGTAACCATTGCTTTCTTCTGTGCTCTTAGGTCAACGCAGGGTTAAACGTAACTAAGTGTGGTCTTTTCCTGACTGCAGTGCTCAGACAACTCATGTGCCTAACACATGGTAGGGACATTGTTCTTTTTTTGTTTTGTTTTGAGACAGAGTTTCGCTCTTGTTGCCCAGGCTGGAGTGCAGTGGCGTGATCTCTGCTCACTGCAACCTCTGCCTCCCAGGTTCAAGTGATTCTCCTGCCTCAGCCTCCCAAGTAGCTGGGATTACAGCCATGCGCCACCACGCCCAGCTAATTTTGTATTTTTTAGTAGAGACGGGGTTTCTTCATGTTGGGCAGGCTGGTCTGGAACTCCTGACCTCAGGTGATCCATCCACCTCAGCCTTCCAAAGTGTTGGGATTACAGGCGTGAGGCACCACGTGCCACCGTGCCTGGCCCGGAATATACTATTTTATATTGTTTGTATATTTTGTATTTTTTCTTCAGCAGGTCCATGCGTATTAGTTAAAATAGTGTGAGGGATCAAAAACTAAAATGCATTCAACGGCTAGGCAGATTACAGAAATGAAGGGAAATGCTTGCAAGGACAACGGAGAGTTGACACTTTCAAAAGAAAATGGAACGTTTCTCCCGTGACAAAGGGTATTCACTGGGTGAGTTTAGTCTGAGGACATCAGTTCAGAGCTCCTGGATTAGACTGACTGTGATTTTCTTTAGGTCAGAGATAATTTCTTATATAATTTCATTATTTCCCCAATAGAAAAATAATATTTTTTCACTTATTCAACAATATTTATTCAATACAGCCATATGCCTAGGAAAAAAGATGAAAAAGATAAAATCTTTGCTTCAAAAGTATCAGTATTGTATGAAAACAGACAAATAATGAAACAGGTGTATGACGGAGTCATAAATTCTGCTTGAGCAGGACACTGTGCTATTAGATGTTACCAGGAACCTTGGCTATTTGCATAGACCATGGCTTCCCTGGTGCCTATACAGCTCCTGGAATATCATAGATATTTAACATATATCTGTTTAATGAATATTTCAATGAATGGTACAGTGATTCCAAAACAATTTGACTGATTATAAAAATCATTTGGGGGAACTTTGTAAAAATACACGTTACTGGGCCCAACTCCAGACTTACTGAATCAAAGTTACGGGAAATGCAACCCAGAGACCTGATTATCTACAGTTTTTTTTATCTGACCTTGATATTGGGAACATTGGCCAACTGAGGTGCTCCCTTGTTCTGTTTCACTCTTGCTGTTGCTGAGAGAACTGAATGAGTGCGGAAGGCACGGGTTCTTGCGGGAGGAGAGGTTGGTGGGGCTGAACTCTGCTATGCACCTCAACTTGTCATGTGGATCCCCCTTCCAGCCAAACCCCTACAGGTTAGATTGTCTAAAGCAGGAGGGTCCAGAAGCCTGATGAGCTGCATTCAGGAATAAGATCTGCCTGGAAGGATTCAGTTATTGATCTTGGCTGTAGGGCTTTCCCTGCTGTTTCATTTTAGTTCTCAAATATAAATTCTTAGGGAGGTAGAGTTTCACAGGTGACGTCTCCTCCGATTTCCTGTGCATTGGCACAGCCCAGTGGCCTTATTATTATTATTTTTTTTTAGCATTTATTTGCTCTACAGGTCAGAATCTTGATTCTACAAGAATATAAGCTTCTTGACCCTAGGGATATTCTCTCTTTTATTTTTTTTAATTTTTATGCTACAGGGATATTACTTGCCAATGTTTGCTGAATAAATGGATGGATGAGTTGAATCTATTTGAAATTTTAATTGATGCAGTATCAGTTTCTATTTGTCTTTTTTGTCATTGTAGAAGCAAGCACATGGAGAAACTAGAAGTAGACCCTAGCAAGCACTCATTCCCTGATGTGACTAACATTGTTCAAGAGAAAAAACGCACACCCAGAAGACGATCTGAACCCAAAGTTATACCAAGTGAGGAAGACCCAGCCTTTGAAGACAACCCAGAAGTGCCTCCACTGATTTGAAACATCTGGTTGCGTTGTCATTGGCTGAGACTTTGGTTGGTGTAGAAACTGTATGCATATTATTCCTGGGATAAACAGTTATTTGTCAATATTGCTACTCCAGTGTTTTAACTCTTACTTTTCATAGTAATATCCTTAAGCTAGCCTTAGGTTAAAATGTATGCTATACATTTTATAATGATGGGTTAAATGCTATAACTCATCATTTACCTATAATAAATGGTTGGTATCAAAAATGTTTAGTAAGATCATAGAACAGTTGCATAAAACATTGATTATAAATCCCAGAGCTTTAGATTAAGTCATAGATAAAAGGACTGAGTATCAAATTGGTACTTTAGCAAATTGGTCAAGCTTAGAAATTAAAACTGTAATTTCAGATCCAATTGGAATGCTTTAATACAATTTTCAAAAGCATTTCCATTTTCCTTCTCATGTGTCTGCGTTCTCTGGTGGCACGATATAATGGCAAGAATATGAGTTTTGAAATCAGACGCCCTATATTTGGATTCCAGCTCAATCACTTTGTAAAGACCTTCAGCAAGTCCTTTAATTCTCAGAGCCTTAGTGGCTTCATATATAATCTGGGAATAATAACATTTGCCTCACAGGTTTGTCTCAAGATAAACTGCAGAAAAGTACTTAGTACAATGTCAGCCCTACATTTGGAGCCTCCTTGCTCTCCTTCTTCCCTTTCTCCTCTCTCTCCTCTTTCCTGCTCCTCCTTCCCCTCCCTTCTCAATTACTTTTTTCCTCTTATTCTCTTTCTTCACCTTTTTTTCTTCCCATCCTACTCTACCTCCTCTACTTCCTTCTTTACTTTTTAAGTATCTTACCTGTTCTTTATCTAGAACATTATGAATTCAATATTTCACATACTGTAGGAAAAATTATTATTACACTGATCATGGTATAGTAGTATTTAAATCAGTTTCCCCAAATATTCATTCAACAAATCCTTATTGAGCAACTATTGAGTGCTAGCAACCTCTGTGTTCATCAGGGATTTAGTAGTAACAAAGCAGACAAATGCATACACACAGACTATTTCAGGTGGTGTTCAGAGCTGTGAAGAAGAGTCAGAGTGAGGGAACCAAGGGTAATGGGTGCTTTTTCAGACAGGGCCTTTCTCTATTAAACAGGCTTCCAATGGAAGACTCTCTTAATATTTAGCAGATAACCAAAATGCATCAGTTAGAAAAATATGATTAGAATGAGGGATTGGTTATGGGAATGCAATTGAAATGTGGGAAGAGCTGGGAAGTGAAGCTCTAGAAGGGAGAGGTAGAGAATTGGAAGAAGCGTTGGTGCAGGTAGGCAATTCAGAACTAGCACACAGTCTGAGAAGCTGGAGTAGGACTGTGGCTGGGAGCTTGAGGAGAGGTCTGTGGAAATTATCATGCTGCTGAGAATGTTGCCTCTATTTATCCACTACCCCTCTGGTCCATGACCAAGATCTTGGTGGGTGGACTTGGAGCCAGCCTTCGTCAGCAGGCCTGTGGTAAGAAAGATGGGATGGACACAAGAATGATAGAGATCAAGGATCTGCTGAGGCAGTCTGGGTTCCTCTGCATCTGTCCATCACTGTGACTGATGATGATGACTGAGTATAACACCTTTCTTCACTGCTACTTCCCAAACCTCATGCAGGTTCCTTGTGTGGTCAACTCTACCCGGGGAACCACATAGGGAAGGAAATTCCGGAAAACAGTTCCCAGCCTTAGCCAACTTGACATATCATAATCCAACAGAACTCAACCTCCACCAACTTGGAAACCATGTACATTTGTCAGGACTATATTTAACTTCCACATAAAGAGAAAGCAAAATTATACTTTTGGCCAAACTAAGACAATTATCCCTTAAACAACCCAAACTGTGCTATCTGTTACGGACTGAATAATTGTGTACTCACAAAATCCATATGCAGAAGCCCTAACCCCCAGTGTGATGGTATTTGGAGGTGGGCTTTTGGGAGATAATTAAGAGTAAATGATATCATGAGGGTTGGTTCCTCATGATGGGATTTGTGTTCTTAAGAGAAAGAGACACCAGACAGCGCTGTCTCTCAGCCATCTGAGGACATGGCACTAAGTCAGGAGGAGAATCGGCGGACACCTTGGTTTCGGATTCCTGGCTTCCAAAACTGGAAGAAATAAATTTCTGTTGTTTTAAGCATCCATTCTATGGTATTTTCTTGTGGCAGTCCAAGCAGATGAGGACATTACACCTCTCCCAAAAAAAATACAGAGCCCTCCATGTGACCTTTTTCATCCGTGACTGATGGTTATTTCTCTTCTAGAGGAGTCACGGTCTCATTTTTATATCCTATGAATTAAATATTGAGATATACAGTGACTAACACATCTTACGTTAGAATGAAAAAAAAGAAACAAAGTGAAGGGAATTTAGGTATATAGATAAATTCATATGTGGATGTAAATATGTGGTCCACTCTAACTGTGGAACATGGTGTTGTTTTGGGTCTCCAGGAATTACCATTGGTTCAGAGCCAATGTCCAGTAATCCCTGAAATGTCTGGGTGTTTCTTTCCTCTCAGTGCACAGTCACCCTGGTAAATGTGGGCCTTTTTGCAGAAAGCTAGAGGGAAGATTTATAGCATAAAATTTTGGCAGTATAGCAGGGCTCTTCCCCAGGGAGATCCAGCTGTAAGGTAGTAAACCAGGAGGATATCTGGGGGAAGAGTGTTCCAGAAACTAGACAGATTTTTATATATGGATATGTGTGTTTATACATGTACATATTCGTATCAAAGCAAGGAAGAAATACCATCTCTACTATAGATCTTGGTTTTGAAGTAATCACGTGGCTGCTGCTGGTAACTGATATTTATAGCCTTATCCTTCCACTGCCTATTTCATGTTATTTTTCTTTCAATAAGCACCTCCACAGGGTAGTTCCTGGCCTCATGGGGCAACCCAGCCTTCATTCCTGCACAGTCTATGCCATTGGCAGTCCTATCTTTATTGGATTATTTAGTTTCCCATTTATTGTTATCACAAAACTGGAGGTACTTAAAGGATGCCCTGAGAATTACCTGCATTTCAGTTAAATTCCTCCCTCTTCCCTTCCCTTCTACTCCCCTGTGAGCAGTAGCTATTCATTTTCTTGTGATGGTGAAATCACCCAGCCAGTACACTAACTTCCTTCTTTGCCTGTTAGTTCACTGGCAAAAGACCCCAACATGGCCAGATTGCTCTCTACTTGCAATTAGAAGGCAGCATTGTTGTATTTTCTGATGAAAGTCCTCTTTCCTCTGGAACCAATCCCGCTAAACCAGCAGAGCCCCAGGTTCCAGAAGCAGGAAGTAAAATGTTGTCAAGTTAATTAGTAGGGGCAGTAGTGAGCAGGCCACCCTCATTCCTATCCCTTGATCCCAAATCTGTGCATCTTGGCTATGGGTGAAACAGCACCACATACTGGATGGGGATTCAGATTATAATATCCCAAAGAACATTACTTCATCCACAAAAAGCATTATGTCACCTGTTGGCACCTTAATTAAACCTTCAAAAGGCCACTTCATTGTTCTATCAGGCCAGCTGCTCCAGGTAAGTTCATTGAATTCTATAGCATCATTCTGTTGGCATGCTTCATTTGCTAAAAATTGCGTTGCTTGGTTAGAATTGACAATCCGTGAAATACTATGACAGTGAATATGGCCTTTTTTAGGTAAGTTCACAGACGGTGGTTTTGGCAGAAGCATTGTAGGGAAGGAAGGCAGATTTATGTTTAGAATAAGTGCATTTTCCAGTGGAAATAAGAGTCTGTCTCTTCCATCATAGAATTGTTCTTGTGTAATCAACTTGCCACCAGGTGGCTGGCTGGTTCCATAGGGCTTTTAAGTGGCCATATATGGGACTAAGTGTTGGCCGCTACTTTTGTCTTATTTGTCACTGTAAAAGTCTGAAAACATCTGCAAATTATTGGACACTCCTTCCGTCAAGAGGTGGAGTCTCTGCCCTCTTACTTTGAATCTGGGCTAAACTTGTTCTTACCTATGGAAATGATGCCATATGGCTTTCACAGCCATACCACTCGACGGCTGTCACGGCCGCACCACTCGACGGCTGTCACGGCCACACCAGTTCTGCTTGGTTCTTTTGGGGCGCTTGCTCTGGGCGAATCCAGCTGCCATGTAAGAAGTTGAACCACTCTGGGACTGCCATGCTGGAAATGTCACACGTGGCCATTCCAGTCACAGCCTCAGCAGTGTTCCTGGCTCCCGCATCAACCTCCAGACAGACAAGTCTGCCATATTTGATGTTCAGTCCAGTGAAGACTTTAGATTCCTGCAGTTCTAGCCAACATCTGGCTGCAACAGCAGGAGAGACCCCAAATGAAAGCTGTACTGCTGAGCCTTCCCAAAATCGAACCCACAAAATTGTGGGCAAAATACAATGGTTTTAATCTACTAAATTTTGGGGGCAATTTTTCTTTTGGTAGCAGTAGCAATCAGAACAGATTTGGTACCTGGAGATGGGGTTCTACCATAACAAAAACCTAAGACATACGGTTATTGCTGGGAACCAGGGAGCAGTCGAGCTGGACGGACCCTGAGGAGGCTGATGCATTTGGATGCTCCAGGAAATAGGCACCAAGAAGAAGTTAGAAGTGCAAGAGATTTATTGGGGTTAATGCCTGGGGAAGAAGGCTAAAAGGGGGAGCGGAAGTACAAATGGAAAGTCTTAAGACTTTCAAGCTTAGATGTGACTTTGACACCTGTCAAATGAGGCAGAAGGAAGAGGAAGGAGGATTGGCTAGAAGGACCCTCTAACTGCAGCTCTGGGAAAATCTCAGCCAACGGGGAGCTCCAGCACGCATTGTGGTAGAAGACGGGCATGTTGGGCAGAAGTGGCCATGCCTAGGTGCCCCTGCCATGTTGAGTTATTGACTGGAAGCTGCCTTGAAGAGTGTCGAGGCCTCCTCCTTAATGCTGCAGTGGACCTGGGAGACACTTGGCACTGAGGTTGTCGGCTCTTTGCACTCCTTGTGGTAGGTTCTGTCTGGAAGAGGTCTGAGCAGTGCATCTCTGTGGTTACACAAGACTATTAAGGAAACTTGATAGGCCCCAGGAGGCTGTCAGTGAGGACGTATAGGAAACTAAGGGACATGCTCTTCCCTGCTGGAAGAAAGGAGGTCCTCGTTATATAGTAGAAGACAGTTTAGTAACTGTTGCTTGTGGTAACATGAAAAAATTACTTACTGCACCTACTGCCTTGATGCATTTAGTGAAAGAGATTTCCAAACGGAATGCTGGAAGTGTCCACTAGGGTCTTGCAGCTACAGATCACAGGTACAAATAGTGATAAGCTAAAGAGGAAACGTAAAGGGGCTAACCCAGCTAGGTTCAAAACTAAAACTTTCTCATCCCAGTCTCTTTCAGCAGAGTGAAACTGGCCTCACCATGACTGAGGACCACTGTGTTGCTTGGTGCCCCCTTGGGTAGTGTTTTCTGAAGTTGGGGGTACACAGGCTGGTACATGAGTCATACCTGGGAAGCTTGTCAATGACAGTGGGCCAGGGTCTGATCCTGTGGCCTAAATCAGTCCAGACGGCCGGAGAAGGGGCCGTTGGGACAACGGAAGAATGTGGCCCTCTCCTAACGCTGGCTGAGGGTCCCTGAGGAAAGGACGGCTGGGTTCATCTAGGGCACGTTCGTTTGTACCACCTGGAGGGATGAGGAGCCTGAGTAGAGGCTGGCATGTGCTGCAGGACACCAGGGGCTGAGGACGGAATCTCAGAGGACTGGAAAGAGCCAAGGATGTAGGAGAGAGGGGCAAACGGAGAATCTCTGAAAAGGCCAGGAAAGGGTCTCAAGGGAGAAAAGTCACCTCCAATTCTCCCTCAACCCTGCAGAGCGGGAAGCCTGACCAAGCCCGTAAGAACAGTCAAGGTCCTGTGTTTCCCGGCCTTTGACTTGAATGAATAAGGGGTAGGGGGTGGACACCAGGACCCAGAGAGACAGCTGAGTATAGTAGGCAACTGACAGGAGCTGGGACCTTTCCCAGGGGCAGCCTGCCCAGCGCCACCCATAGGAAGACAGCCCGGGGAATAGACATCTTGACCTGACCCCCTCTTTCCCTCCAATCTCTTGCTAAAGCTTCCCAGAGCCCAAAACCCACTGGAAGCCAGAGGCAAGGGAGCCTGTTGATGGGGTCCTTTGAGGTCATCTTCCTGGGCACACAACAGTGAAGAGCAGGGGTGGGAGCCAGCATTCTCCCTTTTATCTTCCTTCTTCCCCACTCCACCTCTCCCTCACTGTTGGAGGGGGCTAGAGATCCAGGAGTCCAGTAGACCATGACGTGAGCAGGATGAGAGAAGGGAGAGGAAGAAACACATTGTCACCACCTTTTCTGTTGCCAGTTTCTAACCTCAGTATCCTGAGAAGGGGACAGAAAAGGGAGAGAAGAGACAGGATGCAATGCCAGGGTTTTGACCATTATAAGGACAATCTCATCTCTGAATAGAGACAGAGAATATGAGCCCAATGGCTGAAGGGCCAAGAAGAAATGCCACAGAATCTGCCCAAATCTTCATCCAGGGGCAGGAAGGGGCTAACCCCAATGAAGAAAGGTGAAGGCATAGCGGGAGACAAATCTGTTGTGTTTGGATCACACGGACAAGGTGAACATTCATGCTTAAAAGTACACAGATAATAAGCAGTGATTCCAGAACCTGGCGCTCCAGCTGCTCTTTTCAAAGTACCCCGTGCCACCCTCTCATGCTCTGCCTCTGCTTGTTTCTTACTTCCAGGGGCCTGTTTTGCTTATGGCTCCCACGTCAACACCAACAGTGGCAGTAGAGGCCTTTGGATCCCCTCCCAGTCCTCAGGAGAAAGAAACTCACCAGGCGTCATGCCCAACACCCTGCATGCCATGCATTTTCCTTCTGATTTTCTTCTCAAGCTTTTCCTGAGTAGCATGAGCCCGCCCTTTGGTGTCCATGCCCATCCCAGTCACCATCCCCCACACAGCTGTTTGTGTCTGCATTCCCCTCCTGGCTGCCATGACGAGCCTGCAGCTGCATGCCTCTGCATGTGAGTGGCCTGCAAATGTCCAGGAGAGACCACTGACCAGCGACCACTGGGGAGAAGTAAGCCTGGCTGAAGCCCCCTGGGCCTGAGTGGAGGTGTTCTCCTTCCTCGCCCATGGGAAGGCTGCCCTCCATTTGATAGCTGATTTGCAGCATGCGGTGTGTGTCTGTCACCCTTTGCAGCCTGTCACAGCTTTCCTGACTCATTTGGATGGAAAGTGCTACCCCATCTGCAATTGACGCATGTCAGGCCAATGTGTCTACCACTCTGTGGCAGACCCGAGCTAAATTAGCTGTTCTCTTCTACGTCTGCTCCCTAATGACTGCTCTTTGCATTCAATCTGGTGTTTTCCTTGTATTTGAGATCAGCTGCAGCTTGTCCAGCTGCTAGGGCTCCCCACTCAGCACACATTCACCAAGCACCTAGAAGGTGCGAGGAGTCACAGCAGGTGCCAGGGAAGATTGGCTTCCGAGGTCCCATGATCCTTTCTCACGTTCCTTCTGCTGAGGACTCCATTCCCTCCAGCCATCATATGAAGGCTGATCACTGAGGGTCACCTCTCTCCGAAACCCTCTGCTCCCTGTGCACACCTTCCCAGGGCCCAGTCTCCTGGCTTCTGCCACCAGCTCTAGGTGGATGCCTCTGAAATCTCTGTTTTAGGCCTTAGGTTTGTGCCTAAAGTTCATCTTTCTTCTCCTGGATGCCTTATACGCGGTTCCATACACAGTTCGGTGTCTTCCTCCTCATTTTTTCTGCCACATCATCTTAATCGGCCTCTGTGGAGAGCCTTCTAGCTTTTGTTTTGTGAGTTCACTTTCCAGTCACCCAGAGTAGAAAACACTGTCACTGCTTCCTATATTCACCATTCAATTGGCAGCTAACTCCTGTCAATTCTACCTCAAATCAAGCATCTCCCCTCTCCAAACCCTTTTCCTCTGTCTGTGTTTAATCTCCATCATCTGCCGTGCCAACCTGCACCCAGCCTCAGCCCACCTTGACATAAATGCCCCCTTTGTTATCCAAGGGCAAGGCTGAACATATCAGCTCTGAGTCCCAACCTGCTATGTGCTACACCTCCCGCCACCTCTCCCAGGGCACCCATCCTGCCCACAACACCAAAGTTGTCACCATCCCTGACCAGCCAGTGTGACGTATCCACTGACCCCCTGCTGGTGGCGTGCCTGGATTGAGGCTTGTGGTGTGCTTGATCTGAGGGGCCCAGGGGAGCTCCTCTCAGGCTTGGCCAGGAGTGGGGAGTGCTGCCAGGGCCCAGGGACAGAGCGAAGGTCCCGCTGGTGGAGGAGAAGGCAGACAAAGTGCACAGGGCATCTTCTCCTTGACAAGAACATCCAGTGTTGGAATCATTATAAACCAGTGGAGCCTTTGTCAGATAGAAATGAAGTCTGATCTAAAGAGTTTTCATCTTGCTTCAGCTGCACTGGATAAGGGCACCAGTCCACGTGCTATCGAGGTGAGAAATCATGGGCCACCATGACCCAGGAGCTCCCTGAAGCAGGACCCAGGGTTATGGAGAACCATATTATTTACTCTGCTCACCTCCACCAACAAAGGAAAAACAATACTCTTTGGTTACTATTGCTACCTAACAAACCACTCTGTACTTAGTGACATAAAGCAAAAATTTTATTATGCTCAGTGTCTCTGTAGGTCAGAAATGCCAACAGCCATAATGAGGACACCTTGTCTTTTATGCCTCAGCTTGGAAGACCCCAAAACCAGGGATAACTTGGAATCTGGAGGCTGGAATCATCTGGAGGTATTTGTACTTGTGCATTTGGCAGCTGATGCTTTTGACCAGCCTTCAAGTGGCCTGACAGGCAGAACAGCCACACATGTCAACGACAGCTAGTCCAGGCTTCCTCAGAGCAGGGCAGAGTGGCTGGGATCCAAGAGTGAGCACCCCAAGAGAACAATGAACGGATGCATGGCGTTTTAAAAACCGCCTTGGAAGTTGCATAGCTCATTCCTGCCATACCCTAATGATCAGGGAAATTACAGAGGCCTGCCTAGGCTCAAAGGGAGAAGACAGTCTCCACCTCTTGCTGGGGAAAGTACAAGGTTCTCGAAGAGCATGTGGAACAAACAATACTGTTGGGAGATCTTTGGAAAATGCAGTCTGCCACAATGCCCTTCCTCCTCCATGAAGCTCAAGTTCTCTTACGTGACATTGTGATGTCCCCTGCTGTCAAGAAGAGGAGGTGGTTCCTTACCTGTTGTTGTACAAATAAAAGATGTGGGCAATGGTGGGGAAGATACAGATTTAATTTTACCCCAAGGCCATTTTTAGAACCTACACCACTGCCTGCCTCTGCTTCCTTTGGAGGGTTCTATAGATAAAAATATTTACAAATCAATGCAAGGCCAAATAAAGACTCTCAGAAGCGGTTTAGAAGAGTGGTTCAGAATTATGAATTAGATCCTCTTTAGTGTTCCTTAGGTTATGCAGATAAAAACAGAAAAGAAAAATTTTAATTTCCTCTGGCTGTATTCCTCTGAGAGCCACACTGAACTGTAATATTGTACTTAGCTATTCATTAATTATTTTTCTGGTAGTATCTTTGCATTCTATCTAATATAACTCAAATTTCCCAAGGTGTCAGTATGTGAGTTTATCTGGTATCATTGTCATGGCCTTAATTCACATTTCCCTGGCTCTAGCCCCATCTGCTGATGAAGGACCTTCAGCTTGTGTCTCCATGTATTCCTGGGGAATGTCTCACAGTGCCAATGCTTCCCTACCCAACTGGACAGCACCTTCTGAAGACATCCTCCCCTCAAGGCTCCAGTGTCTACTGGTGTTCTTTAGACCACTGTGCATGCCCTGGGCTCTGGCCATGCCAACATGTCAATATGTCCAACAGTTGCAGGCAATCCTTTACTATTAATAGAAGAGTTCCCAATGCAGTTCTTTGAGTGCTCTCAGACTCTATAGAGAATAGACTACTTGTGCATGAATTGAAAATGTTTTTTCCTGCCCTTTGTTCTGTGCACAAGTGGGGGTGCTGGGGTAGAAGTGAGAATACCTTCTCCCTCTCCTGGGTCTTCAACCATGGATGGTCAGTGGCCATCACCTAGCCAGTGGTTCACAATGAGAGTCATGACAGTGGGGATCCCTTGTCATTGTTCTCACCTGTCCTCAGAGTAAAAACAGATACTGGATCTCCAAGAAACCTTCAAGTATTCTTTCCAAAATCTCTGATAATTGACCTAACTGTACCCCACTGGTGAAAGAACTGCTAGCCCCTTCACTGTCATTTCAGAAGCAAATCCTCGTGTTCTAGGACTTGAGTTGATATCCTCAATCGATATTCTTTCCATAATCCATACTTCCATTCCTCTCTCTTCTCAAGCCCTGTCTTCTTAATCCTCTTCCCCAACAGGACCCCAGCTGTCCCATTTTCTTAGAAGTACCAGACTTCTCTATAGAAGTGATCAAAGCTAAGCTTCCTCTTGTGTCTTGAAATCTTTGTCATTGGCATCATCCTGGGAGCCTCAGAAGGAAAGGTAGGGTCTTGTTTTGCTGCAGGCTGACCCTGTGAGGTTTCAGTGTGGCCATCTGGAAGAGTAAGCTCTACCCCTTAGAACAGGGCAGGAGGAGGGGAGGACTCTTCCATTCTGAGATACAAAATAAAACCCACCTCACACCATGAGCATTATTTTCCAAAAAATCCTGATTTGGACTCCTTATGGCAGTCGTGTATATTCTTTCTGTTAACATAACTTTGCTTGGCCTCATTTCTTGTGAACAGTTGTGGTCTTATTTTGTTTAGAGATTGTTCATGCAATTGCTGCTTTGGGTAACCAGCGGAGCTGCAGCACGTTGTCAGACAATGATGCATTCTGTGCCCAGTCTCTTCTCCTGAAGTCCTAGGATTCTCCTCCAAGTCAGGAAGGCAGTGGTATTTTTATTTAAGTAGCTGCACTATGCAAAGCCATATCTTTCCTTAGGACTCAGCCAATTTCCCCAGCTTCTGCTAAAGGCATATTTTGGAATTGTCAGCATGCTACACTCTGAACCACCACTCTTCTCGGGAGGTTAAAGTCTGTTCCTGGGACAGCTCTTGAAGCCAACCTCTACTCTCATTAGGTTGAGTTCTTCCCCAAAAATGAGTTGACAGAGCAGGTTTGAGGCTGCTATCCTTAGAAAGACCTGCAGGCATAGCCATCGTCTGGGAACTTGGACTTAGGGAGGGTTTCCACCATCCCCAGAATTGACAAGGGTGGCTCACAGTACCTAAACAGACAATGTGGTATATGTTGAACTGCTGCTTTCCCTTCTGGGAGTCTGGAATTTTGATATGCGCCAGGTAGAGGGAGACAATAAAAACCTTGGGCCCTGAGTCTCTTATGAGTATTCCTGATAGACAACATTTCACA
This sequence comes from Cacajao melanocephalus, assembly GCA_963573385.1. Classification (NCBI taxonomy): domain Eukaryota; kingdom Metazoa; phylum Chordata; class Mammalia; order Primates; family Pitheciidae; genus Cacajao; species Cacajao melanocephalus. Next base: position 9,671 of record CAUYLG010055331.1, on the reverse strand, counting down.
CATGGCACAACTTGTTGCTGGAAGAATTAAATATACGCTGTGTGACTCCACAGTGAAAGGACTCTTGGGAGCTTTCCTCTGGTTTCCTCTGGACTTTTCCCCATCCAACTCCTTCTGCTGATTTTGCTTTATGTACTTCTGTTGTAATAAATCATTGCCATGAGTATGACTATAGGCATGTCCTGTGAGTCCTCCAAGCAAATGACCAAACCTGGAGATGGTCTTGGGGGTCACTAAACACTCCTATATCCACTTTGTTCTCCCACCACTATGAGTCTTTCCTCAACCACCCTACCATTCCCTAGAGATGCCCAGATATACCTGGTGATATGGTTTGGCTGTGTCCCCACCCAAATCTCATTTCGAATTGTAGCTTCCATAATTCCCACGTGCCATGCGAGGGATCTGCTGGGAGGTGATTGAATCATGGGGGAGGTTTTTTCCCATGCTGTTCTCATGACAGTGAATAAGTCTCATGAAAATGTAGTGATTTTATAAAGGGGAGTTCCCTGCACATGCTCTCTTCCCTGCCACCATGTAAGAAGTCCCTTTGTTCTTCCTTCGCCTTCTGCCATGATTGTGAGGCCTCCCCAGCTATGTGAAACAGTGAGTCTATTAAATCTCTTTCCTTTATAAGTTACCCAGTCTTGTGTATGTCTTTATTAGCATCATGGGAACGGACTAATGCACCTGGACAGCCGTAATGAGTATAGCGAAGGTGGACCCAGCCTGTGTGCACACTGAGATCTGCTTTATAATACATTTTCCAATGACGTAATTTTTTATTCACATTTTTCTGTATCATTTCACTTTATATGCCATTATACTATACCTTGAATTTTTGTGTATAATCAAATAGGCTTCATTTATATATGTACATCATTTTGGAATAAAAAGGAGAGGCATCATCATTTTGAAATATCATTTTGAGCAGATCTCAGTGTGCACACAGGCTGGGTCCACCTTCGCTCTACTCATTACGGCTGTCCAGGTGCATTAGTCCGTTCCCATGATGCTAATAAAGACATACCCAAGACTGGGTAATTTATAAAGGAAAGAGGTTTAATAGACTCAGTGTTTCACATAGCTCAGGAGGCCTCACAATCATGGCAGAAGGCGAATACCATTTTATTTCAAAATGATGATGCCTCTCCTTTTTATTCCAAAATGATGTACATATATAAATGAAGCCTATTTGATTATGTACAATAAAATTAGGAATTAATAAAAGGATAGCTAAAATAATTTTTCAATCTGAAAAACAGACTACAAAGTGATAATTGGATTAAAAAGAAATAAATGACTTTAAATGACAATGAAAAGATGATTTGTCAAAATTTGAAAGATGAATCTCACTGCTTAGAAGAAAATTTAGAGCTTATGTTAAAAGACACTTTTTTGGATAAAGTTATAACTCTCATATAAATATAGGATAACTAAACATGAGAGATTATATTTAGCTCACTAATGAGTGAACCTATAGGGTATTATAACTGCTTCAAAGGATAATTCAAGAGTCACTAGCCCATAGCATGTAGATGATAAAATGAATTTACAAATAGAGCAAAATCAGACTATCCACAGGGAAACGACCAAATGCAATCTCCCTGACACATTTTTGTCTTATTATGAATTTTTACAACTTACATTCTTGTGAAAATAGACAATGAAATCTGGAGACAACAAGGAAAAGTGGGCCAGAGAGGTGACCCAGTAATTTAGTTTTGCCCATTCCAAAGTCCTTCGCAATTTTTCTTGAACTTTGAGTACATTTATTAAAAAATATCAAAGATGAAAACAAACTTAGAATTCAACTCAGGAAGCTAGAAAAAAAGCAAACATACACAATCCAAAGACAGAAGAGAAAAATCCATTATGAAGATAGCAGAAATCAATGAATTAGCAGACAACAACAACAAAGACAGAGCACCGTGTTTATTTGAAAAGACTAACCAGATAAACTCTGGTAAAAATGTTCAGAAGGAAGAGGAAGGTGATGCACATGACGAAATACAAAGATAATTAACAAAATACAGGATAAAAGCGTGAACATGCCTACCTATGTAAAAGAAGTTTAAATTTCTTAGTGAAATATTAAATAAACTATACACCAATACATTTAAAATTTCAGAAAAACTAGCACATGATAAAATTGGCATTAAAAATAGAAAACTTAAATGGACCAATAACTTTTAAAACGTTACAATGTTAAGAAACAAACTTTGACTTACCACCTCCTTCCTCCATCACCAGATTCCTGAGTCCTTGGAAGTTTTATGAGAATTTGAGAAAATGTTCAAAATATAAAGTAGTCTATATCATCCAAAGTGGTCTCAAAAAGGAAAAGAGATGAAAAAGCTGGTTAAATATTTATATGACAACTAAAATGATTTTAATATCAAACTGGATATTCAAAAAATATATGGAGTAATTTCATTTATGAACATGAATATAAACTCTTAGATATAATAGTAACTTATGGCCCTGGTGCAGTGGCTCACACCTGTAATCCCAGCACTTTGGGAGGCTGAGGCAGGCAGATCAACTGAGGTCAGGAGTTTGAGACTAGTCTGAACAACATGATGAAACCCTTCTCTACTAAAAATATAAAATCAGCTGGGCATGGTGGCACACGGCTGTAATCCCAGCTACTTGGGAGGCTGAGGCAGGAGAATTGCTTGAACCTGGGAGGTGGAGGTTGCCGTAAGCTGAGATGGCACCACTGCACTTCAGCCTGGGCAACAAGAGCAAAACTCTGTCTCAAAAAAAAAAAAAAGTAACTAATTTCATGTCATTGCATTACAACTCACACATCACTAGTGAGCAGAAGTGGTTTAACATTACAAATTCTATCAATTTAATTTACATTAATCTATTAGGAAAGGAGAGGCATTACATCATCATGTCAGTGGGTCAGAAGTTTAATAGTATGATTTTAAAAGGAAAAAAAATAACTCTTAGAACAATGGATCTTTTAAAAAAGAACTTTAACTTGGTAAGAATTTTTACTAAAAACCTATGGCACACAAAATCCTCAAAGAAGATTAGCTATTTATATGCATTTTCTCCACAAGAAAGGTGTTTTCTATGCCTGTTACTGCTCAACATGCTACTGCAGATTCTGACCCCCCAAAGAGACAAGTACAAAGTAAGAGGTATTAGGATATCCTTACTTGCAGATAATGGGATTATTTTCAGAGAAAGCCTGTGAGAGGAAAGACTAATTGTTAGAACAAATACGTTCGGTAAATTTTCCAGATAGGAGATTAGCAACAAAGTCCCATAGTGTCCCTCTACATCAAAAATCTTGAATTAAAAGTGTCATAGAATATAAGCTGCCATTTACAAACAAAAATTTGCCACTCCGAAACAAAAATCCCAAACAGCGCGTGGGGTCTGTGACCTGTCAGGATATTTCCTGCCTTCTTAACTCATTTAATACAGTGTACCATCATTAAATCACCACTTCATTTAGTTACACATTTAATAAATTGTCTTTACCCCAAAAAACAAAGGATATATGGAACCAAGTAGCAAAGACCCCACCGAGGGTGAATATGCATGAGATCACATATACATACATATCACATTTATCACACATACAGATTTAATTTTATATAAATAGACACTTAACATTTTACATATGTAAACTTTTTCTTAGATTGTTTTTGTAGTCGTTATATTGATACTTTCTCCCTGGAACTTGGGACAGACAGGGCACCCACCACATTTGGTCACTTGAGGGGTCACTGTCAGTGGTGATGTGCTGGCTCTTTGGGACTCTCTCTGAAGATGAGAGTGGGTATCAATAAACCACAGGCCGAATCTTCCCACTGACTGTTTTTGTACAGCCTGCGAACTAAGGATGGGTTTTACATTTTTAAATAGTTGGAAAAAAATCAAAAGAAGAATCATATTTCGTGATATGTGAAAATTACAAAAATTCATATTTCACTGTCCACAAGGTTTAGTTGGAACACAGCATTGCTGGTGTCTGTTTTGTCCATGAGAGCTTTCTTACTGCAGGGACAGACGTGAGTAGCTGCAGCAGATTTCCCATGGCCCCAAAGCCTGCAATGTTTACGATCCAACCCTTCACAAAGTGTATGGACTGTAGAGAATAATTTCCCATTGAAAATTTTTCCAAGAAAAGCTTTGAAAACATGTCATTTCTTTATTGGTTAATGGGTTATAAAAATCACCTCTCAGGCCACCTTAAGAAATCCCTGCCTCAAAGGGGTGCTGTCACTGTCAACTGCATCCCCAAACCAAAGCCCCAGGCACCCTCCATCCTCCACAAGTGCCCATACTCATCACAATATTTTAACAGCACTCAATTTGTATTCAATCCACTTTGAAACAATACCTTTAATCACTTGTCATCTTATATGGGGTCCTGCATACTTTTGGCTTTGCAGGAAACCAGACATTGGTCTATTTCTTCTTTCCCTTTTCCTTCCCATTTATGTTTGACTTGTTTGCTGAGGAGGCAGGAGATAGAGACTGCTGTGAGTTCATAGAGGTGGGAAGTTTATCCTCCAAATCCCTCCCACTCATCACTGCTTCTCACCATCCGTCCCCTGACCAGTCTTACAAGTGGGTTCTTGACTGCTTTGCCTTTAGACCCCGCAAGCCCCTGTAATGAGTGTGCATGACTCTGACAGCTGTGGACTCAGGATCCTTGACGGCAGTCCCCATGTAAATATCCCATCCAGTTCTCCTCCTTATTGTTAAAATAACCACATTTCTTAGGTTCCGGCACCCAAATCATGTCTTTCAGACTGCTTCTTGCACCCAGAAGTGGCACAATAATTCTTGTGAATATTATTTTTCTTTCTTTCTTTTTTTTTTTTCAGACAGAGTCTTACTCTGTCCCCCAGGCTGGAGTTCAGTGGCACAATCTCAGCTCACTGCAACCTCCGCCTCCCATATTCAGGAGATTCTCGTGCCTCAGCCTCCTGAGTAGCTGGGATTACAGATGTATGCTACCACACCTGGCTGATTTTTGTATTTTTAGTACAGACATCGTTTCACCATGTTGGCCAGGCTGCTCTCGAACCCTTGACCTCAAGTGATCCACCGGCCTCATTCTCCTACAGTGCTAGGATTATAGGCATGAGCCACTGTGCCCTGCCTATTTTTCTGTTTTATTTTGAAAAGTAGGATACCTGTTGATTTAACCCTGATAGCCTCAGTGTGCCATTATTGTTCTATTCATCTCTATTATCCTCGATTATATGCCACTTGAAGGCAGGGGCTGGATTGGTCACCTCAGAAGCCCCAGAGCCTGGCACAGTGCTTGGTTCAGAGGGAGCATGTGGGAAAACTTTGCTGACTGAATTGGGAAAGCAAAAATGATCAGACACCCATTTGTCTTGATCTTTTACTTCCCCTCAAAAGCACACGAGATTTTGCTTACCCTGAAGCTGCTGAAGATAGTAATACTGCACTCTCTACTCAGCTGTGGATTTAATTTGAGGTCTGCTTTCTGCACTTTTCACGCCCCCGTTTTTTGTCAGTGGACATTTGCTGAACACCTTCTCTTTGCGAGGAACTTGGGCAAAAGGGTCAGAGTGATGCTAGAGGCCCTGCAGCCCTTCCACAAGGCCATCTCCCACCCTGCCCCAGCCTACGCTCACCCTTCTGCCCTCCCGCCTCAGTCGTGGCTGCCTCTGAGTCTGCCTCCCACACCGAATTGATGGCTGCTTGAGAGCAGCATGGGGTCAAGTACTCAGTACCTGACACTCAGTTAGTCGTCTCACTAACTACCTGTCGCTTATGTCATGAAGCCCATGAGAATACAGAGGACTAGTGAAAACAGGGCTGAGAATGAAGCCAGGTTCCTTGGCCCCAAGGGCCATCCCTTTCTACTCCTGACTACCTGCACATCAACTGTGCAGTCTGGTCTCCGGTCAGGTGGCCTTTGCTCTGGGTTGTGGTTATTTTAGAAGCTGAATATAACTTCATTCATCATGAGAGGTGTCAGGAAAAATATAACTGGCACTCGCCACAGCCATCCCTCCCCACCAGGATAGAGAAAAATCAAAGCCCTTGAAATCAGGAAATGATGTCGAGAGGCTCTGAGCACCAGGCCACAGGCAGACCCTGGGCCCACAGAGACATTAAACCCCAGGCGCTGTCCTTGGCTGCTCACAGTTTAAGGAGCCCTCCAGCTGCAGCTCATTGTGTGAGTACTTATCCCAACTACCTGAAGCATCAAGGTGGGACCATGCAGGGAAGCAATTAAGTCTGATGAGAAGCACTGAAAAGGAAGGTGGGATTATATGAGGAGAGAGGAAAAGAGAGGAGAGAGCCAAGAAGTTGAAAAATTTGTGGGTTTCTCTCCAGATGCAGACTCAGCTATGTTGTACTCATGGACTGGGCATGCCTTTGGATGCAAAACCATGCTGGGTGCTTCCACACTCAGCATCTGCTTGCTCTTCATAACAGCACTAATGAGGTAGAAGCATTTATGTGATCTCTGCTTTACAGATGATGAGCTGGGGCTCAGGGAGGCCGAGATACCGGCACAGAGCCACACAGCTCATGTGAACATGACCAGCAATTGGATTTAGACTTGACTCCAACCCAGGGCTCTTTCTTGTGTCCCATAATTGCCTGTCCTTGAGAATGTGAAGACACCCCTGGTCCTCCCAGCAGACCTTGCCCTTGGCCTGCTCTCCTACTATCCCAGACCAGAGCTATAAGTGTATGTGGCCCGCTACCCCAGGCTAAGCTTCTAAACCCGTAGCACCAACAGATGCATCACTTATCTCAGTTAGGATTTATAAGTTAGAGTTAATTTCACTGCATATACTAGAAAATAAAATAAATGGATAGCATAAGAGAAATATTTATTTTTCCCTCATCAGGCAAGAGTCCAAAGGTAGAAAATATAGGGTGGGTGACATGGTTTGGCTGTGTTCCCATCCAAAGTCTCATCTTGAATTGAATTTTATTCCCCGTAATCCCCATATGTCAAAGGCGGGACCAGGTAGAGGTAACTGAATCACTGGGGCAGTTTTCTCCATGCTGTTCTGGTGATAATGAGTCTCATGAGATCTGATGGTTTAACAAGCATCTGGCATTTCCTCTGCTTGCACTCACTTTGTCCTGCTGCCCTGTGAAGAAGATACCTGCTTCTCCATTGCTTTTTGCTATTATTGTAAGTTTCCTGAGGCCTTCTCCTGCCATGGAGAACTGTGAGTCAATTAAACCTCTTCCTTTATAAATTACCCAGTCTAAGGCATTTATTCACAACAGTGTGAGACTGGGATAATACAGTGAGTATGGAAGTTACATGGCGTCATTAGAGAGCAGCCTTCTAACTCTCTGCTCCTTCATTCAAGCACATAGTTTCTCTACCGAATGTCACCTCAGGGCCTGATGTAGTTGCTGGAGTGCCAACCATTACAGTCATGGTCCAGCCAGACAAAGGAGAAAAGTCCATGTCCGCAGATGCCTTTAAGGAAGTTTCTTGGAGTTACCACTTCTACCTACTTCTCATTGGCCAAGACTTAGAGATGTGGTGACTCTGTGCTCCAGGACAGACTGTGAAATGGAGTGTTTTTTCTGCATAACAACTTGCCCAGCATGATTTTCCTGCCATAAAACCAAGGATAGTGATCTCTACTGGTAGGTAGTGTGATTGTGTATGAAACCAAATGGACTCAGGATGGGAGAGATTTCTTTTCTTTTTTTTTTTTTTTTTTTTGGAGATGTAGTCTCACTCTTGTTGCCCAGGCTGGAGTGCAATGGTGCAATCTAGGCTCACTACAACCTCCAGCTCCCCAGATCAAGCAATTCTCCTGCCTCAGCCTCTGGAGTAGCTGAGATTACAGGTGCCTGCCACCACACCCAGCTAATTTTTGTATTTTTAGTAAAGATGGGGTTTCACCACATTGACCAGGCTGGTCTCAAACTCCTGACCTCGAGTGATCCACCCTCCTCGCCCTCCCAAAGTGCTGGGATTACGGACATGAACCACTGTGCCCAGAAATGGGAGGGATTTTTACACTGCCATGTTCCAGCTGGATGATGTCAGGTCAGTTACTAACTTCTCTGAACTTTGGTTCCATTGTTTACAGAAAAAGGATAACCATATCTTTTCACACTGGTGTTGTGAGGGTAAAATAAGTTAACGCCCATAGCAAAGGATCATTCTTTGGGCAGCCACATACTTAGGCAGGGCTGCCACATCTGGTTGTGCAGGTATGGTCTGCCCAGCTCCAGGGTTGACTTTGCATGGACTAGAATGTGGATTTTTTTTCCTGTTCCAAGTAGACTTTATGGCCTCATTTTACAGAGAAGGAAACTGAGTCCTGGGGCAATTGATCAATTTACTCCAGTACATTGCAGTAAATGGCAGAGCTGAGATGGAATCATGGTCTCTCTGATCTGTCTTATCCCTCACTGCTTCCCTCAAAGACCTGCATCTGCACACAGGCTTTACCCCTCCAGGATTCTATAAAGTTTCAACTATTCTGTTGTCTTAGTAAGACCATTTTTCAGACTTTGTGTTCTAACTTGTGACCATAAAAATTGTTACTACCTCTATGTCTCCTAGAAGAACACTTGGTTGCCGAGAACTAGCCACTCAGCTTTTCAGCTCTGCCCCTGTCAGACCCCTGTGTCACTTAATGGCTTATTACCGTTTCTTAATCATGCCCTATAAGTTAGACAGTAAAAGTCAATGCCTTCCGTTAGTGTAATGTTAAAATTCAAAATTATACCAATTGGGAATACATTTGGCTTCAAGTGATAGAAAACCCAACACACAGTAATGTAATACGTAAGACGTCTAGCCAGTCTAGGGTTGAGCAATCCAGGGACAGACTACGAAATGAGAAACACTGTCTCTGTCAATCTCCTTATCCCATCATACTTAGCATACGCCTTTCATCTTCATGGTACAAACTGGCTGCTGTACCTTCAAGCAGTGCATCAACATTGTGGACAGGAAGTAGAAGAGTAGGAAACCCCAGAAAAGGGTGAAAGTGAGAGGGACACACTTATCACACACAAGGACCTACATTGTGGCTCCCACTCTCTCACTGGTTTCCACTTGCTGCAAGGGAGTTGGAGCTACAGTATTTTTAACTGTGTACTGTCCTGCACCCAAGAAAAGCTGGGATCTATTAGAGAGAAAGAAGGGGAGAATGCACACTGCATAGACAACCAGAAGAGTTGGCTACAAAAATAAACTGAGCAATGAATCCTAAAATTTATCAAAAACAGTGATAATTTTGGGAAATAGAATTCCATTTTGGCCTTTGAAAGACAGATATTTTTACTAGATCACAAGACAGTGTAGTGATCCTTGAAGCCAACTGCATGCCTTACACAATGTAACATGTTGAGCATCAATTAAGAGGCAACATTTTATTTTCAAATTAGATCAAGCTTCTTGTTGGAGGAGACATGTGTTGCCTACTCTTGATGTTCCTTTCCATTTGGATGTGCATCCATTAATGTCACCCTCCTTGCTTCATTCTCATTAACTCTGAACTCAGGCAATTAAAACAGGGATGTGGTTCCAAGTCTTTGCTATTGTAAACAGTGCCACAATGTCAGTTTCAGCTCTGCCACTATCTGCTTATATGTTGATAGGCAATTACCTTTTTCTTCGATTGCTGTAGATTTTTAGTCTATTCGGTAAGATAACCTTCAAG
>CAUYLG010055329.1:0-32783 GCA_963573385.1 Cacajao melanocephalus | reverse complement strand
GCAAAATAGCCGCGCCCGCCAAAAAAGTCGCGCTGGCGACCCGTGTGGCTCCTCCGCCGGGAATCTCCTAGTCTGTGGGCAACAAAAATTCGTCTGAAAGTGCGGCGTCCACTCGCTCTCTGCGCTTTCACTGGGAGCTACAATCCTGACCTGTTGTTAATCGGCCATCTTGGATCTCTCTCCCATAAAACAGAATCTTAATCTCCTAACAGTGAGTGAACAGAAAGCTTCAGCCACACCCCTTCACACCTGGTATCCTGCTACTCCTCCCTCAGCACAGCACTGCCACCCCAAAGATTCATTCAGTCCCATCATGGGCTAGAATGGTTGCTTGAATTAGCTCAAGGAGGAGAGGGGATATTTGTGAGGGGAAGGGCATGCTGGATTCACTTGATACCCACACCTACCATGGCCCAAGCAGGCTTACAGGAATGTCCATGGACACTCTGATCCTTTTCTGTACTGTCTCTCTTCACAAAAGGTTGTAGAGAGAGAAGTAACCAAACAAAGGAGTGATTCTTCAGCTTCAAGGGACTGGAACAGTATCTAAAATCTGTCCCCAGCACTCACAGAACAACTCTAGATATGCCCTCACACCACCTGAATCCCCTGTGTACCTCAGCATGGGCCTAAAAGACAAAGGTCTAATATTTTTTCCTTTTGAAAACCCATATTCCTTCTCGAAGCTTCCCTTTCAGAGGCCTCCTTCGGGTCTGAGATAGCCAAATGGTTGCCATGGGAACCTGCCCCTCATTTGCCTCTAATCACCTATTCTAGAGGGATAAAGCTTCAACTCCCAGTTCTATTAGATGAGATCACATCAATCAGTTATATTAATTTCCTATAGTGTTTCTGAGAATTTCAGCTTGAAATAGCTTTTATGTTTTTGTTAAAAGAAGCCAGTTGTTGATCCATGGACTGCATACCACCATCATCCCTGCCTGCCCCTGTGTAAACCTCTGTTTTTCATACACTTGAGTCCCGTCAGATGGTAATTACAAAATTTCAGCCCTCTAACGTGGGTTTAATTCATTAGATGTCAAAGTTGAAACTTTCATATTATTAAACTTTTAGTGGCTTTTAAAAATAGAAGCTAGAAAAATAAACATCTTCAATTAGTATTATAGGTGAACTATTAGCACACAGCGTTGTCTTTGAATTCTACCCATGTAGAACTGACCTTAGATCTCTGTGTATAACATCATACAGCATTGCATTTGGGGAAAAGTACATTTTCCTGGTGTCTTGGATTTGGTCTGGAAGGGAGATGGGAAACCCACAGCCTTTCTCCCTTGCCACCACATTTTGTGGTTTTCTCCCATTCCTGGGAGCTGAAGTCCTTTTAACAGCATAATTGTAAACACAGTTGTGCCCAGAGATTTGGGATGAGATGAGAAGTTCAGTTTCCTCTCCCTGCAATGGCTCTCAGATCTCCAGTTCAACTTGCCCTGGCTCCGTGATGAAATACCTACAGTACTTCTTCCTGCTTCTGTGTGCCCCTATCCATCTCCTCTGCTGTCTCACTCCAATCATAGGTCTGAAGAGGGCAAAGCACTCCAGCTGCTGAACAGTGGCAGTTCAGAGACCGTTCTGCTCCCTTCACTCCCACCTTCTTGTACTTCTCCAAACAGAACATTGTGTTTAGCACAAAACCTCTTGTAGAAAACTAACACATACAGACAATAAAGCAGGCACATTTGCATTTTCAATTCGGGGAGAAATTGGGTTAAGGGGAACTTCAATGCCTGAATCGTGGACAAGGAGTAGGAATAAAAGAGAGGGTCCTCAAGGAGACGCCAACATCAGTGGCCCTAGGAGGCTGGACTCTGGAAACAAGGAGAAGCAAACAGGGGCCAGAGGAGAGGACTACAACGAAGGAGTGCCGTTTGTGTTAAGCAGGCTCCTATTTGTGACTTATCTGGGATTCAGAGTCCAATTGCTCAGCACTAAAAAAGCTGTGCCCCCATCCCATCTTATAAGGACATAAGAAAGATGAAAGAGAAATAGGTCCACAAGAGCTATGGAGCACTGTTTAGGAAACAAACGTAGAGCTACTTGCAGTGCAGTGAATTTTATTAGGGAGCATTATCTCTCTTGCTTTCAGAAAATAACAAATGGCCATAATAGCTTATGACATCATTACCAACAAAATATATACTGCAACTTCTTTAAAACATTTTTCACTATAAAACAAAACAAAGCAGGTCCATCATGGATCCCATTAAAGGAGCTTTAGTTACTGAAGTATCAAGACCATCTTGCCATTAGGTGTTCCCAAGACAAGAAACCTGAGGAAACTTTATTGCAATGCCAAGGATAATAAAAGCATCTAGCAAAATGAGGTACTTTCTTTACTTTGTAGCAATAACTCCATTGACTGCTAGCAGGACATACACTGGCCGAGAACCCCTCATGGCCAATAGCAACAAATCTGAAGAACAATGGTGAGCATAGCTTAAGAAGTCAAGGTCAATAGTCCTCTCACATTAAACCCAAGAAAGGGCATATGAAAAATTTGACAAGCTGACAAAGAAAATATCATATATCTATATGCTTATTTACTGCCTGTCTACTTTCAAAAAGAATTTGAGGGAGCTTACAACTGGTTAATTCTTGGTGCGATTAAACTAAAATCTGTTAACAAAGAATAAAAGCAGTGCAACTGGAAGGAGATGGTGATGAGATATATCGACCCCACCCTCACCCCATTATGCTTCTAGAGTTCAATCAAGCACACAATTTAGAGGTGAGTTTCCTAGCATCAAAGGTGAAAATCAAAAGATGATGTTTACATTTGTCTTGTGATAATACCATTCATGCTGGTCTTCATACAGATTTCTTACTATTAAAAAGGGTTCCATACAATTAAAAAGGGTTGCTGGAATGTATACTTGAACTGGTCAAGGAAGTTAGTGGGATTTAGAAGTCAAATACTTCCTGAACCCCATTGCAGATGGATCTGTGTACTTCTGCAGAGCTATCGGATCAGAGACGTTTCTGGACATCCCATGGACAACTAGGCCTTTTTTTCTGCCTAAGTGCAACGAGTTCCCAGAGTTTCTTCATCCTCCTTGAGAGGAAGATCTGTCTGAGATTTGTTTCCCACATGTTCCTGGCTTCTCTTAACCCTAGAAGCCAGGCCTTACTCCTGATTTTCTGCTAGAAAACTCCCTAACATGGTTCAGCCTGGAATTTGTTGGTGCCATCATCATTACCTGGTAATTCTCCGGATTTCCCATTTCGTCTTGGTATGGGGATGATCAGGCCTTCCCTTCAGAAGTTGTGGCTTGCCCTGCTTATCCAATTTTGAGTGAATTCTGAGTGCCCCCTCTGGCTTCACTGTCACCAGTAATACTCCTTCCCTTGGCAAACTCAAAACTCATACAGCTGGAGAGTTTATGTCAACCCCCTGGCTGGGGTTGGAGGGGGATGCCTTTTCATTACTTTCATTGTCTGGCAGGAGAAAGCAGACATGCTCACTAGGGGAAACAAACTTTTTTTCCTGGCCCTAAACTTGGAGAAAAATTTGTTATGAGTTTTTATATAAGGAGGAGCATTGGGCAACATAATAGATGATGTCCTGGAACAGAAACAAAATATGGGGAGCCAGCTGCTAACTCTACAAAAAACGTCAGTTCACAACTCCGCATCTGGTGCTCATAAATCAAAACCTCACTGAGTTTGTGATGCTACTGTTGACACTCCAAGAACATGAAAATTTAGTCCCACATCAGGCATGCCCCCACACTCCCATCCCAACCAGTCTTTCTATGGTTTCAAAATCTGAGCTCCCCAAATTCCCATTCTCTACTCATTTTGCGGAGCTTTAGCCCAGATCTGCCAGGTGTGATTAAAGTGGTTCCTTAAGGTAATCATCATGCAGAGAAACTTGTAGAAGGGTGCTTTTGAAGATCCCCATATACTAGATAAGCGATGTTCAGTGCCAAGGAAGAGAAGTGAATGGTTATCAAGGAGCGACCCTGTAATGCTTGGTCACTCTACTTGGCATCTATCCCAAATTCCACACCTCCCTAAGACTGCCTGCTGGAGTAGGCTTTTCTCTGGCCTGAAGTGGGCTGACATGAGAGCTTCTCCTAAAGAAACCGCCTCCTCTTGTTCACTCACTATTCATTACTCCAGGTTTCACTTCATTGTAACCTCACTTCCCAAAAAGCAGGAAGCATGTGATTGACAACAAGGAGGGGGGAAAGAGGAGACTAAATAGAGAGGTGGAAAAGGAGAACAGAGGTCGGCTATAGAGAAGTTCTAGCCTCCTCATTTTGTCTTTGGAGCCAGAGTGTCACCCTTTTCTCAACTGTTCTCTGCCAGTGAAACCACTCAGGAAACAGAAGAGCAAATAAAGCAACTGTTTTGGAAAGGAGAAGATAAGAATCTTTCACCTCTCAGCCCTACCTTCCTTTCAACCTCTCTCTGTCGGGGTAGTAGGTAAGTAAAGAGCCCTGTCTCAGAAATCACCTGCTCTATCTGACTTCATTTCAGCAGAATTCAAGTTTATATAACTCTCTTAACTTTATCTATGCCTATTCCTTTCACTCTAAGTCCTGAACTCCTGGTTCATCCATTCCAGAAATGAAGGAAACTGGTCCCCACTACAGGAGTAAAATTGGGTTTCTTGGATGCTGTGGTAGGCTGAATAACGTCCGCAATGATCTCCGGGTTCTAATCCCTGGAACCTCTTAGTATTACCTTATATGGCCAAAGAGACTTTGCAGATGAGATTATGTTAAGGGTTTTGCAAGGGGGAGATTACCCTGGATTATTTGGGTGGGCCATAAATGTAATCACAAGAGTCCTTAAAGAGGGGGGCAAAGGGAAATTTGAGAACAAAGGAAAAGGCTTGACAGAAGCAAAGAAGTGCTTGAAGATGCTACGCTGCTGTCTTTGAAGATAAAGGAAAGGGCTGTGAGCCAACGAATATAAGGAATGCAGCTCCAGAAGCTGAAAAAGGCGGCTCCAGAGCCTCTGGAGGGAGCACAGCCATGCTGACACTTGAACTTCAGCCCAGTGAAACTGATTTCAGACTTCTGGCCTGCAGAACTGGAAGAGAACAAATTTGTATTGCTTTTAACCACTAAATTTTCTGCAATTTGTTGTAGCAGCAATAGGAAACAATATAGGTGTCCTCTGTTCTGCCTGTGTCAGGAAATTAGCCTACCGCCCTCCCCTTGACATGCCACTTCAGACGTACCTTCAGAAAGAAAAGGTTAGGGATCTACCTGAGAAAGTGGGAAAAGCAAGGATTTTGCTAGAGGGCAATTGTAGAGAGCCTCAGGAGAATAGAAAGAGGTTACTGAAGAGAAAGGAAGAAGCCTATGGAGGAGAATTTGTCTGAGGAGGGGCTGCATTTGAAGGGGGGGATCTATTCCTGGGGAAAGGCTGTGAGGGATTCACAGGCACAGGGTCTGAGAAAAGACTTGTCTGCAGCCCTTATTTTCCTTCCAAGAAATGATGAACCATAAACCAGTGTAATCCAAAGAGATTCGGTTTTGGAAACTTGGATAAGGACCAAGTGGGAATCATAGCTGTGCAATGTCAGGCAAGTCCATTTGCCTCTCTGAGTTTCCATTTCCTTCATCTGTATAGTGGGGATAATAACACTTATTTCATAAGGTCATTTGAGAGAATTCAATGAAATAATGGACAAGACATTACCATGGCTGGCAGATAGTAAGCACTTAATTAACTTTTTAAATTTAATTTTTGAAGATACATAGTAGGTGTATATATTAACTTTAATTAGTAACCCTGGCCTCCCCGTTCTCTGATAGCTTCTTTAAAGCGCTGTTTCCTATTATTCCATTCTCTCTGTCTTGTTTCTCTTGCCTTGGATGCAGGGGAAGGCCTCTTTATCACCTACACACAGAAACTGTGTAACTTGGCATATGGTCCTGGGCTTAGATATGAGAACATTAGAAGAGGTGAACTGAGAACAGATGTCCAGGTCCTAGAACTGGCTGAGACAAGAGAAGAGGCTATCAGACAGAGTTACAGGTTACCATGACAACTAATTCTCATATTCTGAGCCCGAGACACCTGACTTCGGGAAGGAAGGGACAGAGAGAGTGATTAAGCGTGTACTGCAAGGTTCTGGTTTGGGAGTAAAGGAAGACCTGGAAAAGGTCAGAGCTTTTACATCCAACTTGTCCTCAAACCTTGTCTTGTCTTATAGGGCTCAGTCCACTTTGGCTAGGATCTCTCACCCCAGAATTGCTTTTATTAAAAATGAATGATTCAAAGTCAGGAAGGGTACTCTTTAGGAAGAAAACATTAGGATGTGGAAGGATTAGAGGCGTTCTGATACTCTTAGCATGAGGAAAAACTAGGGCCTGAGATACCTGCCACACACCCGCTGTGAGATGGGGAATTAGAACAGGGACTCAAGTGAATGAGGAGTGTTCTTGATCTGTATTCCTGCAATGGGTAGCTTGTCACCTTGAATATGAACACTTCTTTGAGTATTTAATAATTCTTCTGGAGTGAAAAGTTAGATTGTTAAGGAAATAGCTTTACAGGTGTGTTCATGTGCGCATGCAAATGTGTGTATGTATGAGTCTGTTAAATATACGTGTTAATAGGTTGCCTACAATAGGTGAGATGAGTGACAAAGAAGGTGAGTGGTTACTATTCATCACTATGCCTAGAGTCATCCTTGGCTCCCAGGCCCTTATAATAAAGTGAGTGGGTCACAGAGGAAAAATGGAGGAGGACATTAACTGGCTGTGGCTTTAGTTTTATGGGCAATGAAGACAAGGCAAGACAGGATTCTTTCACTGAACTCATGATTTCAGCTACATCAGCCCCCCCCATATTTCCTTCTTGCAACCTGCCAAAACTTGAGAAAAGCCTCCACTCCTTCATGGGAGAGAAAAAGCATAGCATTTGGAGCCAGGTAAAACTAAGTTGTCATCTCAGTTCTCAGAAAATATATATACCCACCATTTGGGCAAGTGACTTTGGGCAAGCATTCACCGGCCCTCAGTTTATTAATCTGTAAAGTGAGAGTAATAATATACATACTGGAAGACTGCGCAGATTAGCAACAACATATGTAAAGTTCTGGCTATAGAAACAGTATCCAGTAGCCTTTGGAGGGTGTGGCGAGAAAGCCCAGAGTACAAGTCCTAGCACTACCATTTATAACCTGAGTGGACTCAAGCAGACCATTTTACCTTTATGATGCATAATTTCTATGTCCTGCTGTGGACATTGTTGTTCATGTCTTTTGGTGAACTAATACGCTCATTCATGTTGGATATATACCTAGGAGTGGAATTGCTAGATCATAAAGCATGCTGTATTTAGCTTTAGTAGATATGGCTTGCCAAAGATTTTTAAAGTGGTCGTACCCATTCACTTTCCCACTAGCAGTGTACAAACATTCCAGTTGTGGCACATCTTCACCAACTATGGTATCATTTCTTTCTCATCTTAACTGTTCCAGTGGATGTTGTTCTGCAATTTTATAATTCACTTTCCGTAACATCATTGTTTGTGTCTCATAGTGGTTTTTGTAGATCTTGTTCATTTATTTATTCCAAGTAATACTTATTGAACACTTTCTGTGTGCCAGATACTGTATCAATTGAGGGAGATACACACTCCTGAAGTTCTCAGTCCCATGTCCGCCTGCCTTCCCTTCTACAGATAATCTGCTGGTAACACCAAGACCAGCCAGTGCACGGTGGACAAACTTCTCTGAAAATGCAGAATGCTTCTAGTTTAATGTCCTCTCTCCATCTCCAAATATTTCTGTATCTTTTGTTGGTCTCTTTTCTCTCATTTTATTTTCCAAGGAAGATACCACCACCATACTTGCCAAAACAACATTCCACCTGGCACATGACCCTATCCCTTCTTGCCTTCATCAGAATCTTGTTCCAGCCAGTCACCCCTGACCTCACCACACATCTTTAATCTCGACATCTTCACTAACAAATGTTAGTTAACAAACATTTTCCTTTAGCTAACAAATGTGCTAAGATCATCCTTACCCTGAGATGATCTTTCAATACTTCCAGCACACTTCAAGTATCTATTTTGTTCCTTAATTTCACCAGAAAAATTCTCCTAATAATTTTTTAGATTCACTGTCTCCAACTTGTCACCCCTACTCTTTTCCTTCTTTGAGGCATTCTCCAAACTTTTGCCCCTGGCCGTTCTCTTTTCTCAAACTAATCCCATTCATTTCTATTATTGCAAAGATCACTTTTAGAGATTTATCCCACTTTCATTCTTAAGTCGAAATGTCTCTGCAGGGTAGCCATCCCTCACCATTGTGACTGGTATCACCATTCTTCTAGTCACAAAGTTTCCAAACCTCAGTTTCCTTATTTAATTTTTACTCTCCCAATCTCTCACCACCACTCTTCTCTCTCCATCTAGTTAGTCATGGACTTCGTTTTCTTTTCCCTTCACAAAGTCTCTCCTCTGTTTGTTCTCAACTGTGGATTTCTTAGCTCAAGAAAAGGGTGTACACTACCTCACACTTGGACTGTTGTATTGTAATAGCCTCTTAACTGCCTCCAATCACTCCCTTCTCCCAACCATCCTCTGCACTGCTGACAGATTAATCTTCCTAAAGCACCACTTTTACTGTCACTCCACTACTTTAAAACTTCCTATGGTTTCCCACTGTTTAAAAGATCCAGCCCCCACTCCTTAGGCTGCCAGGAAAGAGGCCCCAGTTGGGCTGGAGCTACCTTTCTAATCTCCTCTCCCATTCCTCCTTTCCACAGGTTCTGTGCTGTAGACACACTGTGCTTTCACTCCTTTCCATAACCTGACTTGCAAATAGTGTATTGGTTAATTGCATGCATAGGCTCTGGGCTCAGATAGGCTTGAGTTAAAAACCTGGCTCTGCCGTTTCATAATTGTGTGACATTGGAAATTTATACGGACTCTCTGGCCTCAGGTTCCTCATCTATAAAATAGAGGTAATAATGGAATATTATTAACCTCGTAGGTTTATTATAAGGATGAAATGAGGTATTGCTTACCACAGTGTCCAGTGCACAGACAACAGAAAAAGAAGTTTACTATCATTTTATCCAACTCTTTCATCTCTTTGCTTAGTTATTCTTTCTGCCTTGAATATCTTCTTCCAGTCATACCTACTGAAGTCCTTTGCACCCTTCAAGGAACACCTCAAGTGTTACCTCCTCAAGGAAGACTTCTCTACGTCTAATTCTAGCACTTTGCTCAAACCCCTCTCTCCATTTTTCATCCCACCTTTGCATAAAGCGATCACCTTCTGTGCCAGACCTAAAGCTCCTTTGCACTCTAACCATGTTCTGATTATATCTGTATTGCTCACAGCACCTATCACAGTACATGGTACGGAACAGGCACTTAGTAAATATCCATTGCCTGACTGGAGAATACATGCCTAAATGGTAAAAAGAAAATGTAGAGGGTTCTGAGACTGATAAACCATGACTATGGAGTGATTAAATGTGTTAGTCATAGTATTAACACCTTTTTCTTTCCTTTCTCTCTTCCCCTGTCTCCTACTTCCGCTCATTTTCTTTGCCATCTTGTTCCTCATCCAACTGTCTGGTCATTAGTCTTGCCAGTGTGAACTATGGTCATTACTTAATCCCGCTGATGGCCCTTGAGGGCAAAGAGGTTCCTATGACAACCTCAGATCTTGTCCCTTTGTCCTTACCACTTAAGCTTTGATGAAAACCACCCTCCTATCTACTACAAATTCTTATAAGAGGGATTCATTAAACTTATAATCCAATTCTCCAACTGGAACCTGTGATAAAAATACAGAGCAGGAAATTAGACTCCTTTACGTAATGGCACTTACTAGCCTGCTCAGATACCAATCACCACTCTCTCGCAATAACATTCCTTAGCTCTTGAAGATTGCCTAGCCTGAACTTTGCTTTTAGTATACAACTAAACTTTGAGAACTAGTGGTCCAGTTTTCAAAGTTTCTTTCCTTGGCTTCTCCTAAATAAGTCCTGCTAAGTGCAGAGCTATCCCCATGTGAGATCACCTGAAAGCTTGATTGGCGTCCTCAGGATTTTCTGCCATTCAGCGAACTGTGTGAATACAGAAAGAAATGAGATAGAGTCAGCCCTTTGCCCTCAAGAAATGTATAGCCTAGTAAATAAGGCTTCTGTGAACTTTGAATTTTACATGTCACTTGGCAAGACATCTTGATTCTCTCAGTTCCTATATCCTAATCACAACATCATTCTGGCATTCCGGCTACCATTCTCTGCTGTTAATGAAGCTGATCATCATTTTCTTTCATCAAAAAAACAAAAGAGGAGAGGAGAAACTAATATTTATTTAGCATCTATTTTAGCAGGCACTTTGCACACAAGGCACTTGCATTTAAACCACACAGCAACCCAATGAGGTAGGTATTGTTCCCATTTTACAGATGCAGTAGCTGAAGTCCACTGAACTTAAGCAATTTTGCCCAAGGTCATCCAACTATAAGAGGCCAAGTTGTGATTTCATGAGTTCTTTCTGACTTTAAAGCATGTGCTGTCTCCACTCCATTCCACTCCACTACCACTCCTGTATAAATCGATACCTGCACTACAGAGGAGTCTCTTTTTCTTAGCACTTGCACAGTGGATGTGAGCCCTTTGCTATAATCTCTGCTATCGAATATCCACACTGTCATCCTCATTTTGTGATCCCGCATCATCAATGGAAGTCATATTGCTTTCTCCACCTGCTCAGTCACCTCTGAATTGGGTCTTCTGTTGGGGAAGCATCGCTGGGAATCTTACAGTCTGTCTTTTCTACTGTGTGATCACCCCTCCCCCAGTTGAAATCCCTCACTTTTACCCTAAGAAACAAATATATGGGAAAGGGCCTAAAAATACATCTAGTGAACTCCCAAAGGATGCATTCTAAGAAGAATGAAGCCAGCTTTTGCTTCTAAGGGCTTCCTTAAATAAAAAGGTCACACTGTGCTAGACAAAAAGGTAGTGTGCTTTCTGAATTTGTCTTACCAAAGAGATTTTAGAGGTGTATGTTTCCCTGATGCCATCTGAAATCCAGAGAAATGTAGGGTCCTACATTACCAGATTAAAGTAATTGAGATAAAGGCCAATTTAAATTACAGGGATGACTCACTTTGAGAAAATCTTAAAATTTTAAATGTATAAAACAGAGCCATAGGTATCAGACAAGTGGTTATAAAACATCCCTCACTCTTTCACAATTTCCTACAGGATGTTTTTTATTAGAAATCACCTCTAATGCATTTGAAATTGAAGCAATTTTACAAAAGTTTAAAGATATGTAGTTTTTAGGGAGCACACTCATTATATAATTCAAGATATATCCATAGCAAGATATTATCCATGTAGTAGACATTCAGTTAATATTTTCTGACTGAATAATACATTGGGAATCTAAAATGCAATCATTTTTCTCTTGAGTATATTCAGTAACTTAAATTAATAGCTTTAAAATATTATCAAATAACTGAGGTATTTGCTTTACTGAATAGACATAAGTCATTTGTACTTAGCAACATATACTAGATGTGCTCAGTTCTCTTAAGGAGGTTAAGTATGACACCTTGCATTCCTGTTTCAACATGAATTTGTTGAGTAAATTCTTCCTTCATAGCTAGTTCGGTAATGAGGCTTTATACCTCTTCTTTCAAAAAATCTCAAATTCATTACGGGTTCAAGCAATGTAACTACAAATCAAAGCCTGATTGTAGGCCGATATTTCGAAGGGGTCTCCTAGGTGTATTGAACTGAGGGTGAGTAGGTGTAGGTTTGAAAACACTTTCTGTTTGCTATTGATTCACTACTGAACATGCTCAGGAGGAACTAATTATATTTCTAGATCTTTATTTTGTTTAGTCAACAACTGTTGAGTGCCTACTATGTGAAAAATTTCCACTACAAGCCTATATTTGGTTTTATATTAAGCGAGTGCCTTAAAAATCAATGAATGTTTAACTTCAGTGTGTATTTTTAAAGAGGAAATAATATTTTGAAAGGAAGTCCTAGGAGTACTGAACTAGAGGTGGAGAAATGGCAAAAGGTTTCAGAGACAGTATGAAACGAGTGTTAGCTAAGATGCAATGTGCTAAAGAAAGAGAGAGGAAATGTAGCTGCAGAACAATTTTTCCCAATATCCCAGTGTTGCTAAGGGTTGGCCCTGTTCATTACCATGGCAGAGAAGTTTGGCTTTCAGAGTAATAATTGGTTCCTCTGAACCCACAAACTTCAGAACTCGGGGTTTGATGAGAAATTTGTTGGCCCAGGACAGTCTGGATGCTCTTGTATATTCAAATATTTTGTTTAACTTTCCCAGGGGAGGGGAAAAATATTACCCTTGGGAAACAGGCTTCAGGGAAATTGATTTTCATGAGAAAAACATATTGAGCGAACAGGCAGGACCAGACTCCCTAATGGGAGGACGTTAAGGCAGGATATTAAGTTGGCCAGTTAGAGAGGCAACGAGACTGAGAATGCTCTGGAAGGCGGGTCCTGACTCTCTCTCAGGATGAACAAAGCAGCCAGACCATGAGGACATGGTGGCCAGTCCTTCTGGGGAAGAAAAGGACAATGAGAGGTAAGAAAAATCTCTCTGGATTTCTGTCAGCAGTGACCAAAATAGAGCTTGCAGATTTCAGCTGGGATAGAAAAAAAAAGTGATACCAATAAACATTTACTAAGATCCTACTAGGCACTCACCTCTTGTGTTAGATATGTGGAGAAAATCAAGGGAGAACAATAGAAAAATTGTGAGATTCCACTTACTTTTGAGGCACTTACAATTTTTTGAGGGGGACGACACAAGAAACAACTTAAAAGTAATGGTATACATAAGTGTACATATTGTAAAATGAGAATGAGATTGACACTTACGGAGTGCTGGTACCTTGCCAACACTTTTTATGGATTATCTCATTCAATCCTAAATAAAACACTATGAAGTATGCAGTAGTTTTATTACCGTAAGTATTCTGCATGTTACAACTGAGAGAATTTAAACACCAAGAGGTTTAGTTCCTTGTCCGAGTCATATGGTATGTGGCAGAGTCAGAACTTGAACTCAGGTCTGTCTGACATGAAAACGCATGCTCTTGACTACTACAATATAGTACTTCCCTGTTGCATGATAAATTCTCTAGTACGAACTGAAGTTCCCATGTTGCTATGGCTATGGCAGCTTGCTGACAGCTGTAAAATTTGTCATCATCAAAGAATAGGAGTATAGGAGCAGGAAGCTTCAAAAAGAAATCATGAGTGGTGATAGACAGAGTCCTTGAATGCTATGGGGTAGAGATTAGAGAGCAGTAAGTAGGAGAGGTACTGTCTCTATCATCCAACACCAGGGCAAAGAGTGAAGGATTCAAGCAAATAAATGTCCCCACTATTCAGATGGCTAGCACCATGAGAATATGACCAGATAAGTATTAGAATGATAGATCGGGATGTTCCAGTTCTCCTATAAGGGAATGGAGCAGGCATAGAAAATCTAGCAAGTGCAATTTTTCCCCAGAGAGCAAGATGAACAGAAGTAGCCAATTCGAAATCTATAACTGATTAGAAAGTAAACTCATTCCAGCTGAGTATGAGGCATTGTAAAGGCCAAGTTTTTTGTTTTTTTTTTTTTCTAGAATGCCTATTGACTGAATGTTCTTTGAAGTCCATTGATTTCAGATGTTTCGCTATAACATAACAGCCATAATTGGTCTATATTTGTAGGTTAAATGACAAACTTCAGGTGTTTATCTAGGTTATTTAGACTCCCCAAATTTTTATGTGAAGTATCCTGAAATTTGGTACCAACTGTATGAGCTCGTTATTCTTTGCACAACTTACCTGGATGATTGTCGTCATTCTTCACATTTAGGCTAGGTATGTCACATAATGACACATCACAAATCATTTGGCCCAAGATATTTCCTGGCCTGTTTCATTGTCTGTCGTATTGACAAATGGAACAGAACAGGAAAAAAAAGTATTTGGCACAAAAGAATATAGTTGAATTAGAAATATCTGTCACCAAGTCTCAATAATGCCTATCTTCCCGTCTATTTCTGGGTCTCAATAATATTTGTCTGAGGCATCTCAGAGATGCCTGTCTCCAGGTCTCAATAATGCCTGTCTCCGGGTCTCAAGGTGCAAAAACACAAATAACAGAATCATTCCCCTGGACACCAGGGGGCTTCTCGCATTAATGTACAATTCCTTTAAAAAGTGAACTGTCTATTATGTTTCACGAGTTGTTTTCACAGGAAAAAAAGAAACTTTCCACTAAATTTTCCTGCTGCATGGCACAAAATTGAATTATTCAAGAAAAGCACTACTTTTGGAGAGAGTTGACCAACAAAATCAACTTTCTTTTTTTGTAGGAGAGCTGGTATAGTACCAGTCAAAGATGTCTTCTCTTCTCTGCCCTTTCAAAGTCTATCTCTGGGTAGTTTGCCTTCTCACCAGCTTAATTTATCTCAGTTAGCACTTTCAGAAACAGGGTAATACGTATTGGGACCAAGAGTTACACTAAATGGTTAGGCTTGGGCTACCAAAATGATCTTCTGTATTTACCTGCTATGCCTGATCTTTATTATTGAACAATTGCCCCTGATATCAGACATTTGCACTTTGGGGAGGATAAAGATCCAAGAGCATACTTGAGTGTTATGTATTTGTTACTTATCTTTTTTTTTGTTTAATGGATAGAGGTTGAGGTTGGGAGGGAGATCACTGGGTACCCGACCGGTACAACCAGATCGTCAGTCTCCTTGTCTAGTCGTACTCTTCTCCCTTCCAGCATCCAACTTTCAGCTGTTCCTTGGATTCCTTCTCACTGCCTTCCTTTCCAAGACGTTTTCCTGGATTGGCTTTAGAAGAGGTAATCAGTTTTGGCTTCTACAGCTAGTCTCTCACTCCCTCCTTAGGCTGCTACACTTTCCATTTTATCATATTTCTGTAATTATTAACATCTTGGTGGGGGGCATAAACTCTGGAGTGGGAGTTACTTTATATGTCCACCAAACAACTTTTCATGCTAATGAATAGCTTCTGGTGATCATAACGATGTAAGAGAGTTAGTACCGAGGCAAATCCTGATTAAGAGACTATCAGAAGAAAGAGGCAGGGGGGCTATGGTTGATTAGATTTTCTGGGTAACTGGAGGTTAAGAACAAAGCTGTTTTCCATTGTCTTTGCTTTGAAAAATTCCGTTAAAATGTCGGAGTCTACTGTCCCTACTTAGTAAGTCGAGTATAATGATGTACTTGAATCACTCTTTACTGATTGAGAATCTTTTAGAGCCTCTGGCCATCATTTTGAGCATTAATTCTGATTGGCCGGAACTATAAATAAAGATAGAGAAGAGGGAAAGAGTAGGACTGAATGTATTCTGACCCCAGGACATCCTCTGAAAATTGTTTTCGTGACTGAGCTCTTTTTTTTGTCGTCTGTCTCACACAAAAGCAACATGAAACAAAACATTTTTTTTAGGCCTCAGATAATTGAAATCTTTGAGTAGTTGCACTGCCATTAATGAAGATTTTCTGGAGACTCACGTCATAGAAGGGAGTCTAACAGTCCCCATTGAAATGTGATCTTCCTTGTTTCAGATGCAAAGAGATGTCCCTGACATGCAATCACTAATCCTGGGCTTTGAGCGAGTAAAAGGGTACATTGACCTATTCACTTTCCTTCCTTTTGAGACCAAGGGCAATAATTTGTGAGACTTTTTTTAAGAGCTTGTTTTGTGGCCAAGGTGAGAGCTCTGCCTCTTAGGGCCACAACTGTGTCTGTCAACAGTTTACTGATCCATATGAGGATTGAAACTGTCATCCCAGAAATGGATCATAACCCACTAGATCTGATAAAAGGGAAGAAAAGAAGGAAAGAAAAGGAAAAAAAAAACTCCCCCCTCCATACCGCCAACTAAATTACCTATTTGATCTTCCCACCTCAGGAACAGACATAATCATCCATGCAGTTGGTTAAACCAAATCCTGGGATTCATCCTTAATTCCTTCTTGTGCCTCATGCTCTCTCCTTATTTAATCCATCAACCTTCTATGTTATTTTATTATTGTAAATTTTAATTAATGTATAATATACATACAGAAAAGTACACAAACACGTATCAATGCTGCTATATGTAAAAAGCCCTAAAACTAATCCATCGTACTGCATCCCAGCTTAATTTAAGCCAGCATCTCTTACCTTGACTACTGTATTTTAATATCACTTCCTTTTCAGACCATCTCACAAAAACTAGATCACCTCTCCATGCATATTATTATTTGTATCAGGACCCTTTATTTCTCCCTCATAGCATTGATCACAATAGTAATATCACCATTATTTGTAAAATTGTATGTTAAATATCTACCTTAACCACTAGAATGTAAACTCTAGGAACGTTGGGGGTCATGCTTTCCTTGTTCATGGTTTTATCCCCCCAATGCCTACTTATCTGAACAGACGATACAAAGTATATGTCCAAAGACGTGGTGAGTGAATAAATTAAAGAATGAAAGAATCAGTAGAGTCCTGAGCTTAAGTCTCTCTTTTGCATCTACATTAACTTCTCCTTACTGCAAGAAAAGAGAGGATGGGAAGGAATTAAGGGAGGCTGATGTGCCTTTGAATTTGGAGGTACCAAGGAGCATGCCTAGAAGCCAAAAGGGAAAATGAAGTTTATTCCATTACTAATTAAGGAGACTTGGGATTGAATGATACACATCAAATGATGTTAATGTCAGTTCTGAATGCTAGCTGGCAGTCTCTGAAGACAAAGTAAAATGGTAAAGAGGACACTGCAGTTTAATCCCCCGATTAGAAAGCAGCTGTCACCCCTATGGATAACCCTGAATGCTGATTGATTTTCTTTATACACTGTAATCATCATCAGTACTACCTTAGACAGTCAAAATGTCCTCAATCTCCCAACTATAGGTGGACTTGCCCTGACACATGTGCAGTGTATTAACAATCCAGATTGATGAAAAGAGTAAATTATGAAGAAATTATTTCACATTACAGAAGCATTCTTAGTAACATCCCTTTGAATAGCCAGTTCCCTAAGTGGATTTAAAATAGGATTTAATTTACAAAAATATTATTTATCTGTATGCTTTTAGGGACACTTTGCCATTACCCAAAACAAAGCAACAAAGATGGCTTGGCTGTATTCCCTGGCTACAGACTGAGCGTTCAGCCTAGAACACCAAATGACCTAAGCCTTTAACTCAGGCCTCACACTCACCTTTAATTTAGGTCATAGGACAGACTGATCTCAAATCCTATCACAGTCCAGCCACTAAGACCAGATAGTCATTTCACAAATATGGGTCTTTGGGCACCGCGGAGAGGGGCATGTAGGGAAGGGGAGGCTACATCCATGACTCACTCTAATCCATCATCACTGCTAGAAAAGAAAAATAAGTCTAAATTCACATCCTACTGCTCGTGAGTCAGGAATGTCATTTTCATTTATGAAGGATGGAACATTATTTTTCTCTAACATTTCAAGTGAATAACTTTACATACATTTCCCCCAATTTCCATAGGAATTTGATGCCATGGAAGCAATCAGACACATATTCCCAGAGCCTGGCAGAAACTCTTGTTTTTCTTACAGCTACTTTAAGATCAATAGTCCTGATTCCCCCTCCTCCCTCCAGTTATATTCTGGGTGAAACCCACCCTGATTTAGAGGTTCAGTGGGAGAGAGGGTGGTCTGAGTTCTGATGTTATTTTGGGATTTGTATGCACATTTCTATTAAGTCTTAAAACGTGAGTTTCAGAAGTTCAGGCAATATTAAGTTTAGAGAAGCTTCTGCGCCATGTCCCCATTTAGTAGTGCTTGCCTCCTACTGCGAAACTCCCAAAGGTAGACTCATCACCGGTTATGTCAAAGGAAAGAGTAGAAAAGTGCAGAGGAAACGCCCTCTCTGTTCAGTCTCCAGGGCATACTTTTGGATTCCTCTATGACTATTAAGTAAATACACCTAGTAGAACAACACAGAAAATGTATTCCAGGGAAGAAAAAACAGGGCCTTTGAAGTATGTGCTAGATGGCATTTCTGGTCCCATTGCTCTCCTTTGGTAACTACCCTTTTTCCAATTAGCTAGATTTGTTTTCTTTTCTCACATCTGATGCCTGAATCTCACAGATATGACTAATCTGATCATGATCAAAGAAAACTGAATCTTACCACACAGGGATAAACCTTAAGATCCCAAGAGCATTACATTTTAGGACCTAAAGGAGGATTCCTCCTTCTGTGATTTGGGAGTCTCCATGGGTTACAGTTTTTCATTTTGAGAATATGTCTGGGAATCCATATAGTGACCTTGCTTGGGAACATTCTCATCTTTAGAGTCATTTTCATTGACTGAAGTCTCCAAACTTCCATGTACTTCTTTCTGTTTAGTATCTCTTTCCTTGAGCTTCCATTGTACTCAACCCCATGATCAATCCCATCATGTACAGCTTGAGAAGCAAGGACATTAAAAAGATTGCTAGGAGGCTCATGAGCCAGTGGGCCCTCATCATTCCCAGGAAGTCCCTGTTCCCAGATGCCTGTGCTTCTCTGAAGGACGCCAGGTAGTAAGCTGAGTACTTGGGGGTTCAGACCACTGCTGCTTCCTCATTCTGAGGGAAATGACTAGACCAGGGACCCTCCTTCAGGTCCTACAGTCTAATGCTCTTGGGATCTTAATGTTTAACTCTGCATGGTAAGATTAAGTTTACCAAGGCAAATGTGACTCCATCAGGCTACACTACCATATATAGGTACCTTTTAAGGGGAAATTAGACAGACTCAAGCTTGTAGCAACAGCTACATGGCACACAATTCTCTCTCTGTCTCTCTCTCTCTCTCTACCTCCATGCACTCATGTTTGTGTGCGGGTACACATGTTATAGAAATATTTGTTGGTCACAAGGTTTTCTGGTTTCATTATATACTTGTGTCCATATGTATACACACATACACTCCCCAAACATACCTACACACACACATAGTCGCTGTACTCTACCCATCCCTTATCCTCCAGTCCTTCCTATTACACCCTCTTAGCTTCTTTCTAGCAGTGCCCTTTTCTGTACTTCTCCTCAGTGCTCATGTGCATTCCAACTGCTGCACTTCAGCTTCTGTTATTTCTGAGGTCATCCGCCTTCACCACTGATCAGAAGAACTGTCTCTAACATCCTAGAGTGGTTATTGACTAGTCCACTCACTTGAACACTTAATCAGGACCATCACAGACTGAAGTAAAATTCCTCTTAATTTTCCTTAGCATGGTGCTCTACACAGAGTAGATGCAAAATAGTTATTTGTTGATTAAATGAATCAATGACTAATGAAAGCAATGGGTGTGTACTGAATAAAGAGACTAAAATAAGTTGACCTGTTTCTCTCTGCACTGGCCTCTCCTCCCTACCACCCTCCCCAGGGTCACAGACACCCCCAGTTCCCTCCACAGGCAGCTTCAACTGAGCCTCCCTACATTGCTCCTTGCCATACTTCCCATCTACCCACCCCACAGTGGCCAGACGGATTTTCCTAGAATCCAAATATGATCCTGTCCTTTCCCTGTTTATTATCCTCCTTGTTTCCACAATGCTCCTGGATGGAGTCAGAGCTCCTCAGCCTGGCCTCTGGCCATCTCTTGAGCTCACCCCTCACCATTCCCCTTATCCCATTTTGATATATGCTCCAGCCATATCAAACTTCTCAAATAGACATGGAAGCACCTTAAAGGCAAGATCATATGCTTGGCATGCCTCCCCCACAGTCTCTAGATCCAGAACAAGACAAAAAATAGTTGCTCAAGTAAAATATCAAGTTATTTGTAATGCAATCCTTACGTTCTTTTTCCCTTTGCTTCCATTTATTGGCTCTTGGACTATGAAACCCTTTGGCTTGAGGAAAAAGGTGGTCTTGACTGTCAGTGATGTGTGTGTGTGTGTCTGTGTGTGTCTACTTCATTTCACCTGCCAACCCTCTCCAGTTGTAAAAAGACACCAGGAGCATAGACAGACACTTCAAAAACCTCTGCTTACAGTGAATCAAAGGATGCCAAGCACTTGGGGAAACACTTTTCCAGCTGGTTCTCCCTGCTCCCTTCCTGATCACCCACAGAGTTCCCTGTTGTATAGGATCTAATTGTCTCGAATCTAGTTTTAACTTCTGTAATTACCTTCGATTATGAAATAGAGCCTGCAGAACACACTCCTTGTGGTTAAGACACAGATCCAGAGTAGAAATGTAATTAATCTTCAGCCTCTCAGGGGTTCTGCTTAGACTTCTGTGCAGATGCAGACTGGAAATGCCTTGCCTGCTCCATCCATACATGTCTTTTGTTTTGTTTTGTTTTGTTTTGTTTTGAGTCCAGGTTTCTGGAACAGGTAGAGGAGTTTGTTTAGTGTGTTGGCCATTGGGAAACTTAGGAAAGTATCTACTAGCCCAAGATCAACTAAACCTAGAAACTTTCAATGATTTCCCATTGCCCTTAAAATAAAACCCAAATGCTCCATGGAAGTAGCCACCATTACCTGTCACAACCTCTAAGGACATGTAGTCCATCTAGAACCAATTCATGGTCCACAAAGATATAAACCTTTGCCTAAATCTCTAGTCTCATCTTTTGTGTTTTTCTTGCGCTCTAAACTCCTCCCCCTCTGGCTTTCTTTAAGTTCCTGACCCACTTGCCTCGCCAGTACTTTCACGCACACTATTTTTCTTTCTTTTCTCACCCCACTTTCCATCTGGCTAATTTTTGGGGTATATCTAGTCCCTTTATGGTATACTTTTAGAGCACTCAGACTCTCTTTCATTATAAATTTCTCACATCTGCAATCAAATAATTGTCTGAATATATAGGTATATAATTATCCTCTACTTGCTCTAGAATCTTCACAAAGGCAGGATTATGTCAGTTTCGTTTGAACATTACATCCTCAGCACCCAGCACAGCCACTTAACATTGAATAATTGTTCAATAAATACTTGTTAATAAAAGAAAGGAAAAGAGCCATCTAGAGTCATTTTATTTATTTGATAGGGCATTTTGCTTCTCTAACTCGAGATGCGGTTATTTAATCTTTCTGTGAGCCAATTAGTTTCACTCTGTTGCCAAAACCACAGTGTATCTTAGTATCCCCTGCCAATCATCTCACAAATGTGTGTAATTCCCCAGAGGGAACTGGAAGAGATTGTTTGGCTCAGGACAGTCCATCCCTATTGGTGAGAAACGTGTCAAAGTACATGTTCTATTCACACTGGTGGCTCAGCTTCCTTGCTGGACACAAAAGGCAATACTTTTCTATTATCTTGTGTTAGTTGATACACTTGCCTCTGCCATGTGAATAGATTTTTCTCTATTTAGTGAAACACTATGTTAATGATTGGATAGAGTAATTAATAGAAGATCAGATAAAATTTTCATGTCTCCGTATAAGCCAAAGAGAAATTATCCCCATTAACCTGATCAGTACAAACTGTCACACTAGATTAGAAGAGCTCCAGTTTCAATTTGTACTTTAACCCTCCTGTTTCGGCCAGATGGCTTGCTGATACCTCAGCAGCTGCTCAGGAAAGAGGGAGAAGAAACCTGGAACAGGCAAGTCTGAGACAAGAAGAGACAAAGTGGGCTTCGGGCCTGGTCTAAAAGAAAGTTGCCAACGGTACCTGCCTCATCAACATCAGAGGGCTGTCTGTATTAGCATTACTATACAAAAGGGCCAGGCTAGGAAGGAGGAAGTCAATGTGGCTCTCTGCGAAGTAGAACTGATCATTTTCAGGTGTAAAGCTAGAATTAAATTGCAGAGCAGTGTGCCTAGAATTAGAACTCCAGAGAAAGAACTTAGAGATAGAGTCCAGGACCTGAGGAATAAGGAACTTCCAAGTGTTAGGCAGATATCAGGAGCCCAGCCAAATGAATTGGGATTCAGAGTGGGGTATATAGGTCAATTGTAGTACAAACCAAAAATAGAGGCAAACTATATTCACGGCATCCCGGCAGGGTCTCCAAGATTTTTATATTTTAACCCATAGTCTGTTTCTTCCTCTTCTTAAGTTTACCTTCCATCCTCAACTTCATCTCTAGTGCAAGATTATTGCTGGCATAAACATGAATGAAGACACAAATAGAGTGTGGGGACTCTTAGATCTCAATACTCTTTGAATGGTCAAGATTGGAGTTTAACAAAGCTGATATCAAGCTCTGTTTCACAGTAATAGTAAAGTAACAGGAATATTTGTGTGGCAAATCCATCAGAATTTGTAATCCAAATGAGAGTTCACCCCCTCACAGAAGTTCCCTGGGAAACTACACACTTTTTCCATTGATGCTTTTAAAAAAAGCACTGGGACTTTTTTTTGAGTATATTTTTTAGATCCTTAGATACAGTCTTTTGGTCCTCTTTAGCTGAAGTAAACTTTCATCTTTTGAGAATAGATTTGCAGGCTACAAATAACTAAGAGTCTTTTCGAGATTAGTATTATAAATAACTTTGGAGACTAAGTTGAGTCGTACCATTTAAATAAGTTAGATTCTTCAACTATCATTTTTAGTTACAAGTTGTTAAGTGTTATTTAGGCCCTTGGGCCAAATCAGAGATGGCCAGGATCTGAAGGTTAGACAGACAAGTCAGTGTGACATAAACTCTAAGATGGGTCTATGTATTATGGAGCAAGCTGAAGCAGGTGACAAATTGTAAGGATGACAGGGCAGTGGCAATAATAGAGGTGAAGGCAAGAAATAGGCAGAGGAAATCCACAAAACCCAACAGCAGATAGAAATATAGTATTAAAGTAAAGATTCAAAAGACTTGTAGAGAGGCAAACCAGACTCCTACTCTCAGGGATCTGGAGTGTTAATTGGGGGACCAAATATGAGATTTCGGCTCTAGAAGAATTGCAGAAAATTAAGTAGGATCCCAAGTAAAGTTGTGAGATGACAAGGTCAGAGTAAGCCTGAATTCCTAATATTTATTCTGTGCCAAACTATGATTGTTCCAAGTGCCTTGGACAGAGCTGAACCCACAAAGATTATTGAGTGGCCTAGGCACAATGAAAATTATACAAGTGATATATCAATCATAACACTGTGATAGTGAAGAAGCCAACCATATAATTCTGCCAGTGCTTCACAATGTCTATCCTATTAGTCTGACTGACTTCCTCTGAGAGGTGAATTCTACATGACAGTTTCATGGTTATCGGAAAAATAGCACAACTCCATTATCCTCATCTGTAGTTGGATTCTGCACCCATCTTGGGGTCTCTGGAAGACTGAAGTTTGCCTCTGAAGATTCTAGCACTTTCATTTCTTAATCACACTAGAAAACCATTTTCCTCCCTGGTTACTATTCTACTCAAGAATATCTTGTTCTGTTGAGCTTTCCTGGAAAGTTCAAAACAAATGTCAAACCTTCTGTTTTCATTCATCACTCAAAATGAATTGACATCTTTATAGAAACTTTGCTTGTGTTTAGGGTTTCTTCCAGAACAAATCAGCTTCTTCATCCAAATTGTATTCTTCAGACATCATTCTTACAGTTGCAAGACATAAAGACATTTAATGAAGCAAATCTCTGACCTTTTCAATATTTCCATTTGTCCTGTGGATGACTAGATGACCAAGTCATGCATCATCATGGATACCTTCCCTAAACTTTTCATGGCAGTCCCAATTTTTGCTCTTGATATTATTCATGCCCTCATAAGCATCTCTTAATACGTGAAGTATCTTACTTGCAAATTCATTTTACACAATATTTGATATTGATATTTTGCTGTAAACAATAGCCACTCATTTTTGCAGTGATATGAAACTAGCATGCATTTCACCACCAATACTAGCTAGTGCACAACTGATTAGCTGGCTTTGACAGTTTTGTTCCTGTAAGTTAAAGCATATTGCCAGTTTGGCCTCAGTCACTGTTCCAAACATTGAGTAACAACTTACCTTTGGGCAATGTATATGTGACCTCAAGGATAATTATTTTAGAAATTAAGACATTTACATTGTTCTTTCTCTTTCATATATCTTGTCATCATCATTATCTCAGCCTGAGCTAGTTGAAGGTCAATGCCATATGGGCTTCTAGGGTAAGTAGGGTTTGGGAGAACCCCTCACCCCAAGTCTCAGCTTAGTTGCTGACATGTACCTACAATAGCAACCTAGACTGTTTGTCTTATCCTATCTCTTGAGTAGTTACAGTATATGGTAGTGGTTAAGGAAGCAGGCTCTGAAGTTAGAATTGGGCTTGAAACTTAATGATCATTACTAATGTAGTCAAGTGAAACACTTACTTCCATCAAGGTGTGGTTTCCTTACATACGTGATAGAAATAATATCTACCTTCAAAGTTCAGAGAGATTTAACGAAATAATATATCTAAAACACACTTAGCGTGGTACCTGCCTATTATTAATCAGTGGGAAGACCTGCCTGACTTACTGAAAAATCAGGATATCTTTCTAAGTTATAACGTAACACTTCTATTGATATTGACTCTTCTTATTGAGAAACTTCCTTCACAGAGTAATGTCAGAAACAATATTCAACTCCAGCCACACTCCAAGGGAAGGTTGTGGCTCACTCAAGTTTGCAAGTGTACTTCTGTTTCCTTGCGATTTGACCCTACACTGGTTATTGCTGAGCTGAAGACACTACAGACCTTTAGCTTCCTCCACTGAAAGAAACTAGCTAGGCTGCCTCATTTCCTCAGCTGCCACTGCTGCTAGTCAGACTGAGAGCTTCCATTAATCTTCTATGTCTCTGAATATTCAGGCTAACTTTTTTCAAATGAACTTCCTATTTAATGGATTGATTGAGATGCTATTGTTTGCTATTGTTACCTCCAAATATAAACAATGAATTGTATTATAAAGTAGTTGGGTTAATGACATCAATATTAATAAGCAGATAATCAGTGTTTCACATGTAAATGAAACCTGTATTACCCCTGTAATTTTGTTTAAGGTATTACTTTACTAAGCATATCCTTTCTTTTTGTAGCTGGTGGAATGGTAAACTCCAAAGCCTACTCTATAAATAAAGCAGTCCCATATCATGAGCTAGTAAAGTCCAAATTAATAAGATTTACTTTATCTATACTAACTCTAACTACACTGAAATATTACTCATCTAAAGATCCCCTTCCTGGAAATCATAATTGTCTAGCACTCCCAGAGCTAAAACTAAGAATTAACCTTTAAAGACCGTAGGGCAGCCAAAAGAGATGATACAAAATCTATGCACCAAACCTCATGGAAAGTACTTATAGAAAAACCCCCTAAGGTTCTCAATCCTACTTTATACACAATCATAACTCAGCTTATTTTCTGAGCCTAGGGTAGAAGAGAAAATGTCAATGGACTACTGGAGGCATAAACAATGTTATCAGTAAGTAAAGACTTTAGAAACAAGACAGAATAGTTATTTAAAAAAAAAAAAAAAAGCCTGCGGCCATTTACTGGATGATTAAACAGTATGATACACCACAAGATAGCTCCTAAAGACACCGTATATCTCAGCCCGACCCAATGATTAGTGTCCTCAAAGATGGCCTGGAATCAACCTGAAGAAGGCAAATTCTGTCAGATTCACTTGGCTTGAAAAGACAGAGACCTACTCATTTGAAATAATTAGCTACTGCAAGGGACTCTTCTATTATTTTGGACACGCACTTGCAAACATCTCCTTCCTGACCGATGCCAAACAGATCGGGTGTTACAGTATCTGCCAAACAAGGCATGTCACACCGGGTTCTGCCAGCCTGGCTCAATGAACAGATAAAGGTTTTTGATGAGCACATTGTTTGTATGTATATAAAATAGATACTAGTCAAATGTTTGTAAAACTTTTCCTTTCCCCTCCCTGAGGTGGCGCACACGTGAATACAAGAAGTTCGGTGGTGTCTCAGTTACTTCCAACTTTAAGTTAATGAGGTGGCTGTTTTGCTGTGTGTATGTGTGGAGGCGGGGAGCAGCGGGAGTATTGTCTAGGATGAGCCCTGAAGCTCCAGGGAGTTTATTATGGCTCCCTTTAGACAAAAAGTATACCTGGGCCAAGCCATTTTGCCATAGCACCCTCCAGAAGAAATATGTTCCAGCAAGAAAGTAAGATATTGGCAAATAAAAGTTCTTTTTCTGGGTTTCTAATGAAGTCAGGGAATTTCTTCTCACCTTGTTACCAATAATAAACATACTTCTGGGGGTGGGGGAGAAGCACAGAATAATGACCTCCCAAGGAGCTATTATGCACTTGCTTTTAATAACTCCCCCTGTGCCCATCTCCCAGTGAAGTTCTTTGTAGTTAAAATGTCGTCTTTTAACTAAGTCAGGTGCGACCAATTAAAACCATCAATGCAGTGAATGAGGTGCTAACTCCCTAATCCCAATAATTAGTGTGAAAAGGAAAAAAGGAGAATGACGAAAGAAACAAATTATTGGCTATAGGAAAGGGAGCTACTTATGAACCTAGCTGCAAAGAGCGTATAGGTAGCTTGTGAGTAACTTCACTATGTGTGTCTACGCAGTATGATTTGTGTATGCATTTTATATGGAGAAATTTACATGAAAGACGTGTGTGTGTGTGTGTGTGTGTATACCTATGTGTTTCTGTGCATATATAAGGGTAATATGTGTCTGTGTAAATAGAATATATACACTGGGGACATTAGAAATAGAGTTCAATACACCTCAAGATAGCACCTAAGGGCTCTCTGTATCTCAGCCCAGCCCACAGTACTTAATAGGCATAAAGATGTCCTGGAATCATCCAGAGAAAGTTAAATTGTATCAGATCCACTTGGTATAACAAGACAGAAAGCTATACATTTGAAACAATTACAGTGAAAAGCACTTGGCTACTTCACTGTATGTGGTTATTACTTGGTACTTGCACACGTATAGAGAATCACTCCTTCCCTGCCAATTGCAAACAGATCAGGTGTGACAGTATCTGCCAACCATGCCACACTTAGTTCTGCCAGTGCCGGTGGGGGTCTGTGTGTCATCACTTTGCATCTGTGGGGTGTGTGTGTGTGTGTGTGTGTGTGTGCAAGATTGCTCATGCTGAGATGTGTTTATGCATGTTGAAATGGATGGCATTAAAGGATGGAAATTTTAAAAAATTAATGTAATCTAATGCAAAACATATGGTTTCTGCCTAGCATCCTGCCTTGACCATCATTCTTCCTAGTTTTCTTTTTTAGTACCCTGTTTTGCCTTCTTCAACGGGGATCCCATGGGTCAAACGTGGCTCACTTGGAGATTGCTCTGATTATCTGACCCTGCCCACCTGTCAAACCCAGCCACTTCATTGCCCCATCCTGTAGTCTCAACTGTATCCTCCTGCCAAAGCTGCCACCTGTTCTTTGGTCCATTCTGGCCAGAACTACTTCCTTGAAACTGACCTAATGACCCTGGTTAGACTAAGTTAAGCACTAGTCCTGGCAGAACTAGGCTCCATGGGGGCAGGAGCAAGGTGACAAGGTTGGACTAGAGGGCTTTGCATGGTATGCACCCAGCTCCCTTGGGGACAGTAGGAACCCAAATGCATGAGAAGCTGCCTGAAGTGGGAACTGCTAATTTGGGGCAGGGGTGGGGGAAGCATATGCAAGGTTCCCAGGGGCCTTGGTCCACAGGACAAACCAAGTGGAGAAATGAAATGAGAGTCAAGCGTGGAGAGTGTTGGGTGATCAGTGAGAGGAAGGAAGAGGAAAGCAGAGTCAAGGGAAGATGTAGCGAGTCCTGGAATATCATCCTAAAGTGATTCAGGAAGTCCCAGTGCTGTCCCAAATAACATAACAGACAATCATTTATTGAGGACTTACTATATGCCAAGCACTTTCCAGGCACTGGACGTATCTATCTCAGTAACCAGGACACCACCCCGGCCTTCAAGGAGCTTCTTGTGTATTGTAAGAAACCAAGAAGCAAATTCTTGATTATAGTTCTGTGTGAGAAGTGCCACAATAGATGTAAGAGAAGGCTTCCTGGAAAAATGGAGTAAGGTGGGTGAATAGTGGAGCGGGGAATGAACCTTTAAAGACCACCCATTTGGCTTTGGAATACAGTCCAAATTCCTTGGCTGGGAATAGAAGGCCCTTCATGAATAGAAGCTCCAGCTTCTCAGGTCTCAGTTGTCTCCACCATTGCCCACACGCTCTACATGCAGGCACATTGGATTACTTGCAGTAGCTTAGCCATGCATACTCCCTTTCACTTCTAAGCTATTGCAAATGATGATCACTTTACATGGAATTTCTTCCCCAGGCTCCACCCATGAAATCTTCTTAATTATCTTGATTCACCTCAAATAATACCTACTCTGGGAAGTCTTCCCTTAACCTGACCACCACACCCTGGATAGGTTTGAAAGTCTGATAAAGTTTTCTTGGACTGCCATAACAAATTATCACACACTGAGTGGCTTAAACAACAGAAATTTGTTTTCTTACAGTTCTGGAGGCTGGATGCCTAACATTAAGGCAGAGTTGGTTCCAGTAAGGAAGAATCTGTTCCATGCCTCCCTCCTAGCTTCTAGTGGCTTGCTGGCAATCTTTCGTGTTTCTTGGCTTGTAGAGGTATGTTTCCAGTCTCATTCTGTTCACATAGCATTCTTTCTGTGCGCATGTCTGTGTCTGTGTCCAAATTTCTGCTTTTATACGGACACCAGTTGTATTGAATTATGGCCCACTCTCAACCCATAACAGTGCCTCTTCCTAGTGTTTCCATAGGAGCCTGTGCTTATAGCCTTAATCAACCTAATTATAATTGTCTGTTTAATTTCTTATGTCTCTCATCAGATTGTGAGCTCCATGGGGGACAAGGATCTTGATTTACTCATTGTTGGATCCTTACGACTTGAAGTGAAACCAAGAACATAGTAGGCGTTCAGTACATATTTGTCACAGCATAAGTGTCACTCTGATCAGAGGCCACTCTTCATGTGTGCTGTGGACGTTGGGCCTTCCTGCTTTGCAGGGACCATATCCCTGCAGTCTCCTGCATCTTCAACTTCTCCCTCTTTAATGAATCCTTCTTCTAATGGTATTTAAATATTTTCTTTTATTTTACATTGTAAAACAACCAACTTCATTTAAGCTTTTTGTTCCAACTCTCATCAGATCTATTATCTTCCAGAGCTAGGCTTCTCCAAAGAATTATCTACACATGGTGTCTTCTCTTCTTCACCTTTTATTCATTTCTTTATCTCACTCCAGTATGGCTTCTGCACTCATCACTCTACCAAAAGTGTCTTTACTGAGGTCATCACTACCCTCTGTGATACAATGAAACCTTCTCTCTCCTTGGCTTACTCCTACCCAACAGTCTTCAGCATAGTTTACTAGGCTCTCCTTAAAACATTCTCTTCTCCCTACCTGCATGAACCTATACACTCAGGGTTTTACTCCTACGTCTCTATCCCCTCCTCATTTGCTGGCTGTTTTTCCTCTACATGTCTCAAAAAGAGGAATTCTCAGGGCTCCATTCTGGGTTCTCTTCTCCCTCTAGACTGTTCCTCTACATGATTTTACCTACTCTCATGCTTTTAAATGCCACCTACATGCTGATGGCATCTAAATTTGTATTTCTAGCCCAGATATCTCTTCTGAGTTCCAGATGAGTATATTTAACTACCTACTTGACAGCCACTGCCATATCAGAATACTCTTGCACAAAATTGATGTGATCATTTCTCCTCTCCCCTAAATCAGGCCCTATCCCAGGAGTTCCCCATCCCTGCGAATGGTGTAAGCATATATTCAGTTCACAAACTAGTAACCAGAAAGTTATTATTGATGCCTCCTTCTATAATCCATCACCAAAATTTTCTCTCTGAATATATCAACTTCAATTCATTTCTCTCCATCATTGCCACTACTCTCTTAGTCCACACCAACATCGTCTCTCGCTGGTAACATTGTAATAGTGTCCTAATTGATTTCCCAACGTCAATTATCCCTCCAGTCCCATCAACAGTTGTTCTCCATGTAGCAATCCGAGTGATCTTAAAACATAAAATGGATCATGTCACTTGATGTAATTGTTCAAGAGTTCCAATCTCACAAAGAAATCCAGTGAAGTCCTGCGTTATCTGGTTCCTGCCTACCTTCTCAGTCCCATCTATGATACTTTCTCCCTTGATCACTGCATTCTAACCATGCTAGCCTTTCCTCTGTTCCCAATCACTCTAAGAACTTTACCACAGCAGACCTTGTTGCTAGCTAGTCCCACCACTGAAATCCCCTGCTATCCCCCTTTACCTTATAACCTACCTTTGCCTGGCTTATTTCTGTTTATCTTTTGGTTCTCTGTTCAAATGTCATAGCTTCAGATAAGCCTTCTCTGATATTCCCAACCCAAACCAAATTAGATACCCTTGTTGTGTGCCTTCCTATGCTTTTCCTTCATAACATTTATCACAGTATTAAATTATTGAGGGATTGTCAGGATATAGGTGGTACTTGATGACAAGGAAATAGCAATAGTTTACTGAGGGAGGAAGACACATAACCAGTTCAGACATTCACTCAAAAAATATTTATTGATTGGCTTCCACATCCCAAGCATTCTTCTAGGCACTGAAGACACTGGCAAACAACCAGATAAAATAATAACTTATTAAACTACATCTACAATGAATCCCATAGGGACATAGAAAAACATCATTTGCTTCAATGTATTGGATGGAAGAAAACAGTCAAGCAAGTCCTCCTGGAGAGGATGATGATGGATCTGAGTATTAAAAGGTGAAGGGGCATTAGCCAGGTGAAATATAAATGTGAGCAGAATTTTCCAGGCAAAGGGAATGAATAAAGATGCACAGGGTATGATGTGGCAAATTGTAAGATGCAGCCTGGTGGGAGATGAGACTGGAGAAAGGGGCAAGAACAGAATCATAGAAGGCTTTGAATTCCATGCTGAGAATCTTGGATTTTATCCTGTGAAGATAGGTATTACAATTGACTATATGCACAGGAACCATCCTGGGTGCTTAAGGATACAGCTAGAAATGACTTTCTGCCTCTGTCCTTTAAGGGTTTACAATCTAATGAGAAGACAGGACACATATGTAAAAAGTGTAGGGCAGTGCATTCTACATGTCAAATGAAGAGAAATAAAGCACTTCTCAGGGGGAGAAGTGACATGAGGAGGATAGTCATGGAAGGTTCCAAGAGAAGGTAGAACTGGAGTTGAATCTTTTTTTCTTTTGAGAGAGTCTCGCTCTGTTGCCAGGTGCCAGGCTGAAGGGCAGTGGCGCAATATCAGCTCACTGCAACCTCCGCCTCCAGGGTTCAAGCAATTCTCCTGCCTCAGCCTCCCGACTAGCTGGGACTACAGGCTCACACCACCACACCCAGCTAATTTTTGCATTTTTAGTAGAGACAGAGTTTCACCATGTTGGCCAGGATGGTCTCAATCTCTTGACCTCATGATCCGCCCACCTCGGCCTCCCAAAGTGCTAGGATTACAGGCGTGAGCCACCTGGAGTTGAATCTCAAAGGACAAAATAGGGTGAGTTTAGCTCAACAAGGGGCATTCTGAGCATTTCCTTTTGTTTATATGTTCTACTAAAAGATTTATTAGGTCTTTACATAAGGTTGTTTCACATTAACTATTAT
Organism: Cacajao melanocephalus; assembly: GCA_963573385.1. Taxonomy (NCBI): domain Eukaryota; kingdom Metazoa; phylum Chordata; class Mammalia; order Primates; family Pitheciidae; genus Cacajao; species Cacajao melanocephalus. Next base: position 1,148 of record CAUYLG010055329.1, on the reverse strand, counting down.
AGTTACTCTTAAAATTAAAGTAAATAACAATATTAGGATTTGACATGCAGAGATTCTCTTCAGGAGTGATTCTTTCAAGATCTACATATTATATAAACAATGTAAAAATGTAAATTCAGAGCAATTGGAACACCAAGGCCACCAGATTATACCATTTTTGAAGTTGGAAGCTGTATCTATGTTGTTCTCTATTCTCTTCCTAGCATCTAGCACAATCACTGAATAACATTAGGCTCTCAATAAGCATTTTTGCTGGAATAAAAGAATAAGGGTATTATCTCCTTTTCAGAGCAGAATCTTTTTGCTTTTACTCTCTCTTGGAGTGTAGCTTGAAGATATCAGTTGATAATGTTAGGTAGCTGGTAATAGGAAAATAAGAAACAGAAGCACAAGTGAGACCAGTGAAGTAAACTCAGGTACACAGCAGAAAAAGGACCTGGTAGGGGAACAGAAAGAAGTAAATGAAAATGCAGTGGGTAGCTGTAAATGCTAGAAAAAACCCGCAGTCTTGAAAAAAGTGCCTTGAGGCAAGCCACATGTCTAACAAATTGCTGTAAGTGCTTAATGCACATTTCTCCAAAACTAGCCTGCTAGCAGGTTTCCATATGTTCTATTAGATTCAATTTTTATCTTTTTAATCTCAGGTCAAGTAGAAGTGCAGTATTGTTATCATAGCCTCATAGCCAGAACTGTAGTCTAGGCAGTGAAGGAAATAAATATGGATTATTTATTTAGGGAGCTCTCCTCTTTTATGAGGGTAACACAGTTATCACTCCTCCTCCACCTCTAGGACCTCCAAGTCTGATTTATTTTTTTAGAAAAGGAAACTGAACACAACTAAAGTATACCTGCCAATCCTTACGTCACAGATTGTGCCTTTTGGGGATCGTGCACAGCAATTATTTATTATCTACCCCAGAATGGTTTCCCTCCCATCAACTAAAAAGTACTTCTCCCCTCTTGCAATGTAAATATGCTCAAGAAAAACTAGATTATTTCAAGGAGACTAGTACCAACTCTTCCCCTAAAATCAGAATATTTGGTCAAATGGAATTTCTGTTTCTAGGTCCTGGAAACCATCATTCTCAGCAAACTGACACAAGAACAGAAAATCAAACACTGCATGTTCTCACTCATAGGCGGGTGTT
>CAUYLG010055325.1:0-15898 GCA_963573385.1 Cacajao melanocephalus | reverse complement strand
ATCACATTACACCTATTTTAAAAGTGACCACATAATTGGAAGTAAATCACTCCTCAGCAATTGCATAGCATTTCACAGGTTTAAATAAAATATTGGTTGGCTGCTTGTTTGTTATTTTCATCCCTTATTCCTTCCTGTCTCAATAATTGTTAAGCACAGTTATTGGCATAAAAGAGGTTTTTAAGACCCATTTTTAGACTGCATTCTAGCCTGGGCAATAGAACAAGAATCCCATTCTCTCTCCCTCTTTCTCTTCCTCTTTCTTTCTCTCTTTCATTCTTTTTATTTCTTTCTTTCACTCTTTCTTTCTTTCTTCTTTTCTCTCTTTTTCTAAAAAAAAAAAAAATACCTTCACACAACTTCTGCATTAGTACTTGATTAAACAGCTGTGTATTATAGCTTAGCCCAGTTAACACATAAGGCTAACCATCACACCTAACATAAAAACAATTACAAAAATAACTATGTGCCAAATGTAAGGCTAAGCACTTCAAATGGACCATATTATTTAATACAACAAACCCAAGAGGTAAGTTGTATTATTAATCCCATTGTACAGACAGGGAAACTGAGGGTTAGAGTAGGTAAGCAATTTGCTTAAAGTCACACAATAAGTGAGGCATTGAGTCAGTACTCAAGTCTGTCTAATTCCTGAGAAGTTCGTGTTCTAGGAAGTTCTTTATATCTAATAGATCTTCTGTGCTTAGTTCCCAAATCTCTAGTAAAATCACTGAAACTGCCTCAAAGCTGAAAGCCACAGCCTGAGAGTGGCCAACACACTGTGATTCTTAGTTCTAGTTTTCAGCCTGCAAGACCACATGAGCTTCCAGAGAAATTTGCCCAGACGAATTGTAACAGGAATGGAAGGCAGGTAGGCAAGCCTAACCACTTTGGTTTTGAAAGCAACACCCACAGATGGAAGTTTCCACTCTCCGTTTCGACATATCTAACATTGCCTAGACTCACCATCTACCATACTGTTAAGACTTTGAAGATGGACTCTTAATTACTAACATTTTAATCACTAAATCCTTCAAGTCTGCCTTTGGGACCCTCCTTATTTTTCTATTTGTTTTTTTCTCTTTTTATCATTATCAGAAGCCCATTGTCCCGTACTTTCTCCTTCCTAATTTCATTCAAAGCCTTTCCTCTTAGGAAAAGAATGTTTAAAATTATTCACTCCATGGTGTGAATAATTATTCATTCCAAGGTTATCTTTCCTAGCAGCATTTACATTTACACTTCAGTAAAACCTTCATTTAGGTGACTAGCTTTTTAATTATGGAATATTAGGCATTAGCCAAGGAGGCATTTAGTAGCCATGAAACCTTCCAGTTGAGGTTGTTCTGAGAAATTCCTTGTTATCACTGCCTGCCTTTTTTCTGTCTAGCCCTGTTCGGAAGAAACTCTCTTTGTGTTCAAGTACTGATACTTTCCCCGTATCCATTTCAAGAGATAAGCCTGAAACCAAGATGACAGTGAAATAATAGGGTAGGATTTAGGCTTGTATGTTGCTGTGGTTTGAATGTCACTTTCAAAATTCATGGTGAAATTCAATTCTCAGCTGGGCATGGTGGGTCGTGTCTGTAATCTCAGCACTTTGGGAGGCCAAGGTAGGCAGATCACTTGAGCCCGGGAGTTTGAGACCAGCCTGGGCAACATGGCAAAAACCCATCCCTACAAAAAATACACAAGTTTGCAGAGTGTGGTAGCACACACCTGGAGTCCCAGCTACTTGGAAGGCTGAAGTGGGAGGATTGCTTGAGCCTGGGAGGTCAAGACTGCAGTGAGCTGAGATCACTCCACTGCACTCCAGCCTGGGCAACGCAAGTCTGTCTCGAAAAGTAAATAAATAAATGAAATAAAGAAACTTGTCAGCTTTCCTTTAAAATAAATATTTTTTAAATGAAATTTGATTGTCATTATAACAGTATTAAGAGGTGGGACCTTTAGGAGGTGATTAGAATCCTCTCTTTGACTTCTGAGAGCTTGATTATCATATATCTTGGGTTAGACTTATTTAGATTGAATCTGGTTAGTGATTTTTTACTTTCCAGTAACATATTTGTATCTTTCTCTAGATTTGAGAAGTTTTCTGTTATCTCTTTGAAGAAGCTTTCTACTCCTTTGGCATTTTCAAGAACCTCTTGAACCCCAACAACCTACATAGTATTGGCATAAAAACAAATAGCCCAATGGAGCAAAACCGAAAGCCCAGAAATATGCATCTACAGTCAACTGATTTTCAACAGAGGTGCCCAGCACATAAACTAGAGAAAGAAAAGTTTCTTTAATAAAAGGTGCTGGGAAAACTGGCTATCTACATGCAGAAGAATGAAACTAGACCTTTATCTCTCACCATAGGCAAAAATTAACCAAAATGGATTACAGACTTAAATGTAAGACTAAAAATGACAAACTACTAGAAGAAAACACGGGGGGAAGCTCTGTAATATGTGGTCTTGGCAAGGATTTTTTTTTTTTTTTATAAAACCTCAAAAGCACAGACAACAAAAGCTAATGACAAATGGGATTACATCAAACTCAAAAGCTTCTGCCCAGCAAAAGAAACAATCAACAGGCCGGGCACAGTGGCTCATGCCTGTAATCCCAGCACTTTGGGAGGCCGAGGTGGGTTGGTCACCTGAGGTCAGGAATTCGAGACCAGCCCAACTAATATGGTGAAACCTTGTCTCTACTAAAAATACAAAAATTAGCCAGGCGTGGTAGTGGGTGCCTGTATTCCCAGCTACTGGGGAGGCTGAGACAGGAAAATCTCGTGAACCAGGGAGGCAGAGGTTGCAATGAGTCAAGATCATGCCACTGTACTCCAGCCTGGGACACAGAGTAAGATATCATCTCTTTTTTTTTTTTTTTTTGCCACTACAAAGCAGAGACTTCATCTCAATTAAAAAAAAAAAAAGAAAGAAATCAACAGAGCAAAGAGATAACCTACAGAATGGGAAAATAAGTTAGCAAACTATGCATCTCCTAAGGGGTAATAACCCAAATATGTAAGGAACTCAAATAACTCAGCAGCAACACAACAACAACAAACAACAAACAAAGCATCTGATTTTTAAATGGGCAAAAAACCTGAATAGACATTTCTCAAAAGAAGACATACAAATGGCCAGCATATGTATGAAAAATGCTCAACATCATTAATCATCAGGGAAATGCAAATCATGAAATATCATCTCAGTCCAGTAAAAATGGCTCCTATCAAAAAATAAAAAGGTAAGAAGTATTGAAAAGGTTATGGTGAAAAGGTTACCTTTACACACTGCTGGTAAAACTACCATATGATCCAGCAATCCCACTACTGGATATATATACAAAGTAAAGAAAATCAGTATGTCAAAGAGATACCTTTACTCCTATGTTTACTGCCGCAGTATTCATAATAGTCAGGCTATGGAATCAACCTGGAAGATGGAAAGCCTGGCATTTGTGACAACACAAATGAACCTTGATGACTTTATATTAAATGAAATTAGGCAGTTATAGAAAGACAAATACCACATGATCTCACTCATGTAGAATCTAAGAAGTTTTTCTCATACAAGTACAGAGTAGAATAATGGTTGCCAGTGGATGGAGAGAGTAAGAAGGAGGAGGGGATGGTGAGAGATTGGTCAATAAGTACAAAGCTACAATTAGATAGGAGAAATAAGTTCTGATGGTCTATTGTATAGTAGGATGACTAGAGTTAGCAATAATATACATCTCAAAATAGCTAGAAAACAGATTTTAAAATAGTTTCATCACAAAAAAAAGATAAATGTTCGAGGTGATGGATATGGTAACTACCTTGATTTGATCATTAAATAATTTATATATGTATCTAAACATTACATTGTACCCCATATATAAGTATAATTATTGTATGTCAATTGTATTTCTTTTAAAAGAAGTGACTGGCTGGGGAGAGTGGCTCATGCCTATAATCCTAGAACTTTGGGAGGCCGAGGTGGGTGGATTATGAGGACAGGAGTTCAAGACCTTCCTGGCTAACATGGTAAAACCCATCTCTATTAAAAATACAAAAAATTAGACACACACCTGTAGTGCCAGCTACTCAGGAGGCTGAGGCAGGAGAATAGCTTCATCCCAGGAGGCAGAGGTTACAGTGAGCCGAGATTGAGCCACTGCACTCCAGCCTGGGTGACAGAGTGAGACTCCATCTCAAAAAAAAAAAAAAAAAAAAAGAGGTGACTAGGTCATGAGGGCTCTGCTCTCCTGAATAAATTAATGTTTTGGGTTTTTCGGTTTTTTTGAGACACAGTCTCATTCTGTCACCTAGACTGGAGTACAGTGGTGTGAACATGGCTCACTGTAGCCTCGACCTCCTGGGCTCAAGTGTTTCTCCTGCCTCAGCCTTTCATGTAGCTGGGACCACAGGCATATGGCACTATGCCTTGCTTTTTTTTTTTTTTTTTTTTTTTCAGACAGAGTCTTACTCTGTTGCCAAGGCTGGGATGCAGTGGTGTGATCTTGATTCACTGTAACCTCTGCCTCCAGGGATCAAGGGATTCTCATGCCTCGGCCTCCCGAATAACTGGGACGACAGGCGCCCACCATCACACCTGGCTAATTCTTGTATTTTTTTTTTTTTTAGAGACGCGATATCACCTATTGGCCAGGCTGGTCTTAAACTCTTGGCCTCAAGTGATCTGCCCACCTTGGCCTCCCAAAGAACTGGGATTACAGGCATGAGCCACTGTGTCTGGCCTAATTTTTTAATTTTTTTAGAGAAAGGATTTCCCTCTTTTCCCCAGGCTGGTTTCAAACTCCTGGGCTCAAGTGATCCTCCTGCCTGAACCTCCCAAAGTGCTTGGATTACACCTGTGAGCCACCATGCCCAACCTAAATTAAAGTTGTTATTGTGGTCGTGGGTTAGTTATCATGGAAGTTTGGCTTTCTTTTCTCTCCATCTCACATGCTCATTTGCCTGCCACTTTCCACCATAAATTATCCTAACCAAACACTAGACTATGCTGTTGGACTTCTCAGTCTCCAAAACTGTGAGCCACATAAACTTCTGTTTTTGTTTTTTTTTTTTAAAGACGGGGTTTCACCATGTTAACCAGGATGGTCTTGATCTCCTGACCTCGTGATCCACTCGCCTCGGCCTCCCAAAGTGCTGGGATTACAGGCATGGGCCATCACACCCGGCTAATTTTTGTATTTTTAGTAGAGGTGGGGTTTCACCATCTTGGCCAGGCTGGTCTTGAATTCCTGACCTCATGATCCACCCGCCTTGGCTTCCCAAAGTGCTGGGATTACAGGTGTGAGCCACCACGCCCGGCCAACTTCTGTTCTTTATAAATTATCCAATCTGTGGTATTTTGTCATAGCAGCAGAAAATGGATTAAGACATATGTATTTCCATCAATACTACTACTAAGAATGAATATTGAGCATTTATTTAATCCTCACAATGTTTCTGGGAGGTAGTACTATTATTATTGCCATCTTATAGGCAAAAAAAACTGAGGGCTTAGGGAGGTTAGTAAGTGTTGGAGCCACGCAGAAACCTAGAGCCTGCTGACTCTCAAACTTAGGCCTTACCAGGTACAGCTAACATTCATCCCAAAGAAACAGGATGCAGAGGAATAGAGCAGGAAAATGACATAAATTACCTCTGGGGAGATTTCCCAAAGCTGACTCAAGTATATAAAAATTTCAGTCTTAAGTCTCATTTTCTAAGTTAACTAGTATAAAATGAGTCATATTTCTCCCAAGTTTTGGGGAAGGAGAATATTTCTAAAAATACAACCAGTATATACATATTTTGAGACAGAGTTTTGCTCTCGTTGCCCAGGCTGGAGTGCAATGGCATGATCTCTCGGCTCACTGCAACCTCAGCCTCCTGAGTAGTTGGGATTACAGGCACCTGCCATCATGCTCAGCTAATTTTTGTATTTTTAGTAGAGACGGGGTTTTGCCATATTGGCCAGGCTGGTCTTGAACTCCTGACCTCAAGTGATCCGCCCATCTCGGCCTCCTTGTAATCTCAAAGTGTTGAGATTACAGGTGTGAGCCACTGTGCCTGGCCACAACCAGTAGATTCTTTAAGGTAATATGGAAAAGTCAATTCTGGATTTGTTTGTTTGTTTGTTTTGGGGATTTTTTTTTTTTTTTTTGGTTTTTTGTTTTTTGAGATCGGGTCTCACTTTGTCACCCAGGCTGGAGTGCAGTGGTGTGATCATAGCTCACTGCAGCCTCTATCTCCTAGGCTCAATTGATCCTACTACCTCAGCCTCCCAAGTAGCTGGGACTACAAGCACATGCCACCACACAGAGCTAATTTTTTTTTTTTTTTGGTATATAAATATACAATTTTACTGGCCTAAAATTTGGGAAGGGAAGAAGAATATAGATGAAAGCCTAGGAGAAGCTTGCCAAGATTCCTCTGTTTCCAATAATGGAGGGGCAGGAACAGGTATCACCTTCTCTCTCTAAGGCACACACTCTCAGTTTGAGAGAGAGAGAGAGAGAGAGAGAGAGAGAATTTGTGTATGTAGAGATGAGGTTTCACCATTTTGCTCAGGCTGGCCTTGAACTCCTGGGCTCAAATGATCTGCCTGCTTTGGCCTCCCAAAGTGCTGGGACCACAGACGTGAGCCACAATGCCGGGCTACTAATTCTTATTATATGGATTTTTAATTTCTAAATTGTAAAGTCAGAAACTAGTTACACTTCTTGTAACATGAACTTTCAGGCCTGAAGGTTTGTGTTTTATGGCTTGCTGATTTTGTTCCTCTTTCATTAATACCAGCCCAGAATTTAGCCCTTCATGACTTTTAACAGGAAATTCACTTCCACCAACATTTTGCAGATTTTAGTAGACTTCAGTGAAGATAGTGGGATCATGGAGAAGGGTAAATTCATAGAAAGCCATCACAGTGGCTTCATTCTCCTCTCTTTCCTTTCGCCCATCTGATTCATATGACTTCTTTTTAGAAGAAAGCAAATTCATCCCCCCTGCCCTGCCCCCTCGATGGAGAAAGGAGTCTTGCTATGTTGGCCAGGTTTTTTGTTTTGTTTTGTTTTGTTTTTAGAGAGATGAGATCTCACTCTATCAACCAGGCCGGAGTGCAGCTGTGTGATCCTCCTACTTCAGCCTCCCAGAATGCTAGAACTACAGGTATGCAAAGTAAATTCTTCACTTGGCTTTCTGCATAGCAGTTTATCAAGTCTGCTGCTTCAGCATGTCCTTGAGGCTTCACCCTCCACAGCAGTACCTTATTCAAGTATTTCCTCCAGTAAACAGAGGATTCTAGTAGAAAAAGACAAACATAGCTATCCTATTATGAAAAAAAAAGTTTATTTTGTTCTGGGAAAGAGGACTTGTTCTATATGCTTCAAAAAGTATGTAAGTCATGGTGACTGTAAAATTTAAAAAGTCTCCTGTAAGGAGTCATGTTAAGTGTCTACTTTTGGTGAATGAAAAATTATTATAAATTGGGTGGTTTTAAAGTAGAGAGCCATCTAGAGATTTTTTTTGCCTGGGCCTTTTCTTCACCTATGATGGGGATGACACCATGGTTTAATGATTACTTCAGTAATAAATGACCAAAGAAAGTACACATGGTGATCTAAAGGCAAACATTCTAGTATAGTATGGAAGTTAAAACTACACCCACTTGTGCCCATACTAATGCTGATCAGAACCTGTTTTTCCAATGTAAATACTGCAACTACACTAGTTGTGTTATACTTAAAATTGGGCAAAGTTCAAAGAATCTCAATCGCACCTACTCAAAAACTGAAGGTAAAACTGTAACGATGAATCCAGGAAGCCAAATGTTGTGGCTTATTGCAGATAACTATTCAAGGATAGCTTTAGGATTTTTACATAGTAGAGCATACAGCAGCTTTCTAGGTGGAAAGGTAGGGTGAGGGAACAGGTCTTGAAGGTATATGTGCATAGCACTTTGCAGAAATTGAGAAAACACTGATCATCTATGTCAGTGATGGGGGTGCTCATTAAGACTGTCTGGATACTAAAGCCCATTCTCTCCTTTGGTGCTACCCATAGCCCTGGGTGCTGAAATGGTCTGGAGTCTTTCTGACTTGTTGGTTTCAAACTTGAAGCCATCCTAGAATTGTTTCAGCCCCTTTTGGTACTGAGAATATATAAATTCACTACTACCGATAGCCTCAGACATTCTTGAAAAAAGGAGTCCCCACTCAAGGCTGGTCTTTGTCTCAACCAAAGACTGGTAGCAGGGATTCATGGGTTAAAGAGAGGGGCAAGAATTAGGAGGTAGTAGTTCTATGAGGTAAAACCAATTTCATAGCTGAAGAGAGAATGGCCATTTGTGTATTACAGAAGATAAAATGCAAAAAACAGTGGTGGAACACATATAGGGTATCCCATGTTTTTGGACTAAACTCAGAAGTGCACATGAATATGACCTGTGTAAAATCCATGAAGTCCTGTGCTTACCTCCTAGTGTTAGGATAACAGCACTTTGAATTGCAAACTCACTTACTGACATCTAATGATCCTCTCATTTAGCCACCTTCTCTCTCTGAGGCATCACCCCAAACACCCACAAACACACACACTCAGACTCACTTGTTCCTGCCCCTCTGTTATTGGAAACAGACGAATCTTGGCAAGCTTCTCCCAAGCTTTCACCAAGATCCTTCTCCCCTTCCCAAATTTTAGGCCAGTGGCGAGGAGCTGTACCCTTGTTCAGGTATACTTGGAAGGAAAGAACTACTTCTTTACCTATGTCATGTGTTCATTTCCCAATTTTCTTTTTTTTTTAAGTAAAGATGGGGTTTCACCATGATGGCCAGGCTGGTCTTGAACTCTTGACCTCAGGTAATCCACCCACCTCGGCCTCCCAAAGTGCTAGGATTACAGGCGTGAGCCACCGCACCCGGCCCATTTCCCAATTTTCTTTCCGCCTCTAGAAATACAGCTTCATCTTCTGGCAGCTTGCTGGCCATACTCCACCTTCCGGTGAATAGAAGCACTGCAGGCAAGACCAAATAAATTACCCTTAATCAACTGCAAACCAGTATTTGTCAAAAACAAACAAACAAACAAACAAAACCAAAAAAACTCCACCTAGGCCGGGTGCAGTGGCTCAAGCCTGTAATCCCAGCACTTTGGGAGACTGAGGTGAGTGGACCACAAGGTCAGGAGAACGAGATCATCTTGGCCAACATGGTGAAACCCCATCTCTACTAAAAATACAGAAAAATTAGCTGGGCGTGGTGGCGCATGCCTGTAGTCCAGCTACTCAGGAGGCTGAGGCAGGAGAATTGCTTGAACCCAGGAGGCGGAGACTGCAATGAGCCAAGATCGTGCCACTGCACTACAGCCTGGACAGCAGAGCAAGATTGTCTCAAACAAACAAACAAAAACAACTCAAATAAAATTAGAGGTAGGGCTGGATGCCTCATGCCTGTAATCCTAGCACTTTGGGAGGCCGAGGAGGGCGTATTACCTGAGGTCAAGAGTTCGAGACCAGCCTGGCCATCATGGTGAAACCCTTTCTCTAATAAAAATATGCAAAAATTAAGCTAGGTGCGGTGGCTCACATCTATAATCCCAGCACTTTGGGAGGCTGACATGGGAGGATCACTTGAGGTCAGGAGTTCAAGACCAGCCTGGCCAAAATGATGAAAGCCCCTCTCTACTAAAAATACAAAAAATAGCTGGGCGTTGTGGTGGGCACCTGTAATCCCAACTACTCAGGAGGCTAAGGCAGGAGAATCACTTGAACCTGGAAGGCAGAGATTGCAGTGAGCCGAGATCATGCCACTGCACTCCAGCCTGGGTGACAGAGCAAGACTGTGTGTCTCAAAAACGAAACGAAACAAAACAGCAGAAAAAAAACCCACAAAAATTAGCTGAGTGTGATGGTGTGCCTGTAATCCCAGCTACTTGGGAGGCAGAGGCAGGAGAATTGCTTGAAACCTGGAGGAGGAGGTATTTTCAAGTAGATTGTTGCATACTTTTTTCTTTTTTTTTAAATAAAGACGGGGTTTCGCTATGTTGGTCAGGCTGGTCTTGAACTCCCGACCTGAGGTGATTCGCCCACCTTGGCCTCCAAAGTGCTTGGATTACAGGCGTGAGCCACCACGGTCTATTGCATACTAATTGATATACAGAACAACTAAAATAAATGGTGAGAGGTTATAACGTGTTTGCCATAAGAGTATACTCATTTCATCTACTCATTAAATTTATTTATTTATGTATTTATTTTGAGATGGAGTTTTGCTCTTGTTGCTCAGGCTGGAGTGCAATGGCGTGATTTTGGTTCACTGCAACCTCTGCCTCCCGAATTGAAGCAATTCTTCTGTCTCAGCCTCCCGAGTAGCTGGGACTACAGGCGTGCGCCAACACCCAGCTAATTTTTGTACTTTAAGTAGAGATGGTGTTTCACCATGTTGACCAGGATGGTCTCAATCTCTTGACCTCGTAATCTGCCCACCTCGGCCTCCCAAAGCACTGGGCTTACAGGTGTGAGCCACCAAACCCGGCCATTAAATTTATTTTATACCAAACTCTGGTATGCATGCTGGGGATACAGCAGTGATTGCAACAGATAATGTCCCCTTCCTGACTTCACAGACTGTTTGGGGTAAGGAGGGTAGATGCACTAAACAAATTAACAAATAAATGTGTAATTCCTAGGTGGTGACAAATGATGTGCAGAAAAAGCAGGCTACAGGGAAGAGAGAGTGATGGGGTATTTTATTTTAGATGTAATGATGACAGAAGTCCTTCCTGAAAAGAAGACCTAAAGAAGTAAAGCAGCACACCAAATGAATATTTGATGGCTGAGTAGTTAAAGCAGAGCGAACAGCTAGTGCAACGACTCAGATAGAAATGTGCCTAGAGGCCAGTATTTGGAATGGAATGAGGAAAGGATGGAAGGAGAAGAGATGAGGCCAGAGAAACATGGTGGAGTCCTGAGCATGTAGGGCTTTGTGGGCTGTGGTGAGGAACTTGGTCACTGGAGAGTTTTGAGCACAGGAATGCCATGCTCTGACTTGTATTTTCAAAATATCAGGCAGGCAGCGTGGAGAATAACCTGTAGGAGAGCAAAGTTCGAAGCAGAGTGAACTGTTGAAGTTAATGCAATGACCCATGCAATGATGATGGTAGCTTGGACCAGGGCAATAGCAGTGGAGGGCATGAGAAATGGTTTGGGCTATTGTGTATATGTGTATATATATATATATATATATACACACACACACACATATATATATAATATATATACACATATATATACTATATATATAATATATATACATATATATATGTATATATATTATATATACATATATATATAATATATATATTTTTAAAGTACAGTCACCAAGATATGAATGTGGAACTTGAGAAAAAGAGAATCATCACGTATGGGTTTCTGGTGTTATTTGCTCTGTATCAAGCATCCTTAATGTACATGTCCTGGCTCTTCCGTCAGAGCTCCTAGAGTCATTCTGTGTATTCAAACACTCATCTGATGGCTATGGTGTCAATGTTAAGTGCCATTCAGATGACTCCTTTAAGCACAGACTCTCTAAGATGCTGACCCCATGCAGAAACATGAGAATGACTAAGAGCATTATGAGCATCACTTTGAGGTTGTCTATAACAAATATAGTTACACCTTTATATTTGCAATATTTCCTTGAAGAAGTTGGCTTTATTGTTATGTGCTAAGGGGAAAATCCATAATTTACGTTGTTTCTTCCAAAAAACTTGGTAAGCTTTCATGTATATATCTTAGATCCTCTTTATATGCCCAAATAACTGAAGAGGGAGACAGACATTAGTATAATTTAACAGGTAGATTCTCAAAAGGGTTTATAAATTTTGTCATTAGTCATATATTTTTAAGCCTTGATGAACTGGCAAAATAAGACCATGGTCACTTTCAATAATTCCAGAAAAGATTAGACTCATAATTTTAGTTCTCAGGTAGGATTCCTAACTTGTAACACACTCCCACATGCCCAGTCAGCTGCTTCTTTATCTTTATTTCATAGCTCCCTCAATCAAGTGGCAATAATATATATATATTATATAGATATATAGATAGATAGATAGATAGATATAATATATAGAGATATATATATTATAATACATATATCTATATAATATATATATAGATATTATAATACATCTATATATATATTATATATATATATAGACAAGCAGGGTGAATGAAAACACTTTTAAAGTGGCATTGACCTCTAAAGTTTAGCAATCCTTGGGAACTCCAACTTATCTTTTTTTTTTTTTTTTTTTTGACACAGAGTTTCACTCTTGTTGCCCAGGCTGGAATGACCTCAGCTCACAACAACCTCCACCTCTCAGGTTCAAGAAATTCTTCTGCCTCAGCCTCCCAAGTAGCTGGGATTACTGGCATGCGCCACCAAGCCCGGCTTATTTTGTCTTTTTAGTAGAGATGGAGTTTCTCCATGTTGGCCAGGTTAGTCTCAAACTCCTGACCTCAGGCGATCTGCCCACCTTGGCCTCCCAAAGTGCTGGGATTATAGGCGTTAGTAACCGGGCCTGGCTCCAACTTACTTTTTTATGACTTGTTACAAACTTTGCCTTTAGGAAACCACCTAAATATTACATAATCACTTAAATATTTTGCCTTTTGTATATTAGCTGTCTGATAAGGTGATATTTAACTTCTCAGAGTTGTCCTGAAACTGCCTTCCTTAGGCATGCAGGGCTTCCCTCACATTTCTATTAATAGGAACTTTAATCTGATAACAGGACTAGGTCCCTTAGTTCACACTAATCAGAATTTTAAAGTTTTCATTTTCTGGAAGAATGCTGCAGGTTTAGCCTGGTGACCTGAGAGATAACAATCAGCTTCCTAGCTATAGTTTCATCTTTATTTTGTTTGTTTGTTTGAGACAGGGTGTCCCTCAGGAGGCTAAGGAGGAGAGTCGCTTGAACCCTGGAGGCAGAGATTGTGCTGAGCCAAGATTGCATCACCGCATTCCAGCCTGGTGACAAAGTGAGACCCTGTCTCAAATGTTAAAAAGTTTTTTTTTTTTTTGCAGAGATGGGATCTCCCTATATTGCCCAGGAAGGTCTCAAGCTCCTAGACTTAAGCAGTCCACTCACCTTGGCCTCCTAAAATGCTGAGATTACAGGTGTGAGCCACTATTTGTGCCCAGCCCACTATTTTTAATGTATAGAAATCTGAGAGCCCCTTTCTTTTCCCCATGCACTATCCCTATCAAGTCTGAGCCATCAACAACAGATCAGTGGAAGCCAGTGAAAGTCTAGCACAAGCCAGGCATGGTGGTGTATGCCTGTAGTCCCAGCTACTGGAAAGGCTGAGGCCAGAGGATTGCTTAGGCTCAGGAGTTCAGGCTGCAGTGACCTGTGGCTGTGCCACTGCACTCCAGCCTGAGTGACGGAGCGAAACCCAGTCTAAAAAAAAAAAAAAAAAACCCTAGCACAGCAGTCCAGCAGGAAGGGGCTTAGGCACTATGACCTTTATGGGGTGTGAAGTTTCCAGGAAGTCACTTCCTTTGACCCAGGCAAAAGGGAAACTTCCTCTGATCCTGCACTTTATAAAACTCTTTATGTCACAAACATACAGAAAAGTAAATTTAAAGAATACATGGCTACAGGCTGGACATGGTGGCTCACACCTGTAATCCCACCACTTTGGAAGGCTGAGGCAGGCGAATCACCTGAAGTCAGGAGTTTAAGACCAGCCTGGCCAACATGGCGAAACCCTGTCTCTACTAAAAATACAAAAATTAGCCAGGCATGGTGGCAGGCGCCTGTAATCCCAGCTACTCAGGAGGCTGAGGCAGGAGAATAGCTTGAACCCAGGAGGCAGAGGTTTCAGTGAGCTGAGATTGTGCCATTGCACTCCAGCCCAAGCAATAGAGCGAGACTACGTCTCAAATGGCTACAAAACAAAAACAAAAACAATGAACGATGCATAGTTATGGTTGCCTCCGTCACTTTGTCCCTTAGAACTTGGTACTCAGTTCTGACCAGAAACTCTAAGCATCTGCCCTGGAAATCAACACCTTCCAGGTTCTAAGGATATGCTCCTTCTCATTTGTCATACTGTGGCCTGAAAACAAAAGGCAACTATTTAAAGGTCATGAAGATTTTGGAGTTGTGCTGCAGTTGACATTTGAAATGGAGACTACTTTGGAGAGCAGGGAGATTTGAGTAACGCAAAGTTTTTTTTACCTAAGAGAGAAAAAACAAATTATCAAATCCTGTCTTTCTGATAATGGGAATGCAAAGAATTCTTGAATAACTAAGTAGCCTGCCATGAGTGATGAAGAAAGCATATTCATTTTCTTGCTTGTCTTTATGTTCTAATTCCTGGTTTCAGGGGCATTCATTATGTTGAAATAGATTTGATTTAAACAAGATATGAGATGCTCTAGAAGAGTAAAGTGAAATAACAGAAGGTGCTCAAGTAAAGAGCAAATCAGGGGGCCAGGGAGAAAAATGAATTTTTTTTGAGTTTGTACTATCTAGCTATTTGATATATAGCATTGCTTGCTCTTTTTATTTATTTATTTATTTTTTAAGACAGGGTCTCACTCTGTCACCCAGACTGGAATGCAGTGGCACTACCATGGCTCTCTGCAGCCTCGACCTCCTGGGAACTCATGCAATCCTCCCACCTCAGCCTCCCAAGTAGCTGGGGCTACAGGTGCTCGCCGCCATCCTTGGCTAATTTTTTCTATTTTATATAGAGATGGGGTCTCACTGTGTTGCTTAGGCTGGTCTTGAACTCCTGGACTCAAGTGATCCTTCTGCCTTGGTCTCCCAAAGTGCTGGGGTTACAGGCATAAGCCACCACACCCAGCCTTGATTGCTTTTAATAAATTATTATTTTTTTTTTTTTAGACAACGTCTTTCTCTGTTGCCAGGCTGGAGTGCAATGGTGCGATCTCAGCTTACTGCAACCTCTGGCACCCTGGTTCAAGCAATTCTCTGCTTCAGCCTCCCAAGAATCTGGGACTACAGGCGCGTGCCACCACATTCAGCTAACTTTTGTATTTTTTTTTTTTAGTAGAGACAGGGTTTCACTAGGTTGGCCAGGATGATCTTGATCTCTTGACCTCATGATCTGCCTGCCTCGGCCTCCCAAAGTGCTGAGACTGCAGGCATGAGCCACCGCACCGGCCTGCTTTTAATAATGTTAATACAGCCAGGCTTGGTAGCTCATGCCTGTAATCCCAGCACTCTGAATGGCCAAGGCAGGCGGATCACTAGGTCAACAGATTGAAATCATCCTGGCCAACATGGTGAAAACCTGTCTCTACTAAAAATACAAAAATTAGCTGGGCGTGGTGATGCATGCCTGTAGTCCCAGCTACTCAGGAGGCTGAGGCAGAAGCACTTGAACCTGGGAGGCGGAGGTTGCAGTGAGCCAGGATTGCACCACTGCACTCCAGCCTGGAGACAGAGCCAGACTCTGTCTCAAAAAAAAAAAAAAAAAAAGTTAATACAAATCTTCAAAAACTCAAATAAATTGAAATTGTAAAAGAGTTGACATTGTTTAGAGAATTTTTTTCTGAATTGAATGAAAACCAACAAAAGTGACATTCTAATTCAATACAAGGGAGTTAGAATGAGGAAACAAAAGTTTATATAACTGTAAGGAAGAAAAATTATGTAAAAATAAACTTAAAACTAATTTTTATATTGTTTTCTGAACCTGATAAATTAGCGTACAGTCTAATTGAAAAGACATTTGAGGCCAGGCACAGTGGCTCACATCTGTAATCCTAGCACTTTGGGAGGCCGAGGTGGGTGGATCACCTGAGGTCAGGAGTTCAAGACCAGCCTGGCCATCATGGTGAAACCCCATCTTAAAAAAAAAAAAAAAAAAAAAAAAGA